>JAYJMF010000073.1:1075819-1090142 GCA_036873715.1 Salvia sclarea
CCTAAGCGAGTAAGTTGAAGAAGAAGTTTTGTTACGATACGTGCACAAAATTATCCTCGAAATCGTTATAAAAAAAATTGTTTTGATATCTCTTAGGACGTCTAACATTTATTCTTTAATTCTCCAAAGCAGATTAATGAATCACATGGAATAATATTACACCAAACGATAAGGGCAACACTCATGGAAACAAACCTTTTGTACAGACAAATAAAAAATGTTCATCAAACAAGAAAACAATTGACGAATTTGTCCCCCGTGCATCGCACGAGCACAACACTAGTTTTGATAAATGACTGGACAAAAGTGACAGTTTAATTAATTGTATATCCTAGGATCTGCACTAGGATAAATTAATTAATTAATGAATTTTATTTGCTTCAGTTTGTTCTTTTGAATGACGCCAACGCTATGTTGTGGGGAAAGGAAAGCCTAAAAGAACTTTCACATAAATTATATAATATGGGGAAATTATGGTTTTCCAAAATTTAAATTTATTGGACGTTAATTAGTGGATAAAGACATATATTAAGCTCTTATTCAGGAAATTATATCAAATTAATGTATGTATATGCAATAACAAAATGGATGAAGATCCAAAGATGTATACAGAAGTTGTTTAGAAGTTATAACGGGAATCTATTTATATATGCGGTAATATTTAAATTATTTTTTATAGTTAACAAATGAAGAAATTATTGTTTCGAAGACTTAAATTGCTTGGTTGTTAACTAGTGGGAGGAAGAAGAATATTTGTTATGCACTAATATAGGAAATTAATCTTATGTACAAATAAATAAGGAATTATGTTGTGTGTGTGTTGGCCTAGTGGTAACAGGTTAATGCCCGAGGTCAAAGGTCTCGAGTTCGAGTCCTCTGTCACGCGGCCTTTAAATTTCTGTAATTTAATTATAAAAAAAAGGAATTATGTTCTGAAATAGACGAATAGTCGAATAATGATTATATAAAGTGTTAATATTTTTTCGGGCATGGAAAAATAGTACAATTGAATATAAAAACGAAAGTTACGTACTATCAATGGTAATCCGGTCTAATTATTATAGATTACGGAGGGAAAAATCTAGATAGAAGTCACTCGACAAACATATATTGCGTGAATAAAATACGCAGCCCTACGTATATTAGTGATCACATGTTGTAATTATAAAGTTGTAAAAAGCATAGCAAATTTGATGGGACGTTTAATAATTTCACATGATAGTACATTATACCATTTGGTAAAGGAAACAATCGAATAAAAACAAGTAGCACACAGTTGTAGAAAATATAAGGTTCATGATTGAGAAAAATAATAGACAACTACGAATTTCACTACTATAATGACAATCATATGTATACAGTGATGCTGTAGCTATGGAGAGAAAAAAAAATTTAAAAAAAAATAGAGAAACTAATAATTTCACAAACTATAATAATTAACATGATGTTGGTGCCTCTGCCCCTCCTTATAAATACCACCAAAACTTCCCATTAGTCTTCATTCAAAATATCATCTTTGTAAAACACTTCTTTTTTAAAAAAAAAAAAAAATCATTAAGAAAAAAATGTTTCAAATTCCAGTGATAGGGGATTTGACAAAGCAGATACTGGAAAGAAATACTACGAAGATAAAAGGAAAAGTGGTGTTGCTAGAGAAGAATGTTTTAGAATTTCCCGATTTGGGGGCCGCTGCTCTCGATCAAGTTCATGAGTTGCTTGGCCAAACTGTTACTCTCCATCTCATCAGCTCCACCAATTCTGTCTACGAAGGTTCCCCTCTCTTACTCTGTGTGTGTGTGTAAAAAGGTGTATAAAAGTATAAGCAGTCGTGTTTACATTAATTGTATATGCCTGATTTTGTTATTATGTTTAAGAAGTGTGGGTTGAAATTCACTATTCTCTCTCCCTCCGTTCCGACCAAGTTGTTACGTTTTCCTTTCGGGTCGTCCCAACGAAGTTGTTACGTTTCCTTTACCTTTATTAGTCACATAATTTTAAATAATATATTCCTATCATCATTTTACATTATTTTTCAACTTTTTTAAAATTTCGTGTCCAAAAGAAACGTAACAACTTCGGCGGGACGTACGAATTTTATTCTTTCCTTTTATTTGCTAAACAATAATCGCTTATTCTTTATGGACATAAATTTTAATAAAAAGGCATATTGAGTTCAAAGAAGGTCACATTTATTGTCGCAGATGTATGTGGTTAAAAGATAAAGGGTAAGAGCCCTTTTTAATTTGGTAGCAAATAAATTGAAAATATGGAGTAAAATATAAGGGGTTGTTTCCGAGACGAGGAACGACACATTCTCGTGAAACAATCGAAAATAGCAAATTGAGCATATTCTCGTGGGAGTATGGAGTATTATTTATTGCTAAATTTATACATTGAGGAAATTTTTTATTATTTTTATTTGTTTTACAGTTTTCTCGATACAAATAACGAATCATACATATATAACTTGGATCAAGTATGACTGTTTTTTAAAACTATTTCACTTCCGATAATGTTTTAATTGTTTAACAATAGGTGTATTTATTATCCATAACACGTGGCCGACATTCCGACAACAAATGGACAAAAAAGTGGATTTGTAGTAATTAATGAACAATTAGAAATAGTTAACTAAAAATAAGAAGAATTTGCAGGAAACAAGCTGAAAGGGAAGGTGGGAAAAGGGGCAGATATCGAGAGAGGGCTCATAACGATCACATCTCTGAAAGCAGAAGATTCAACCTACGATGTCAACTTCGATTACGAGGAAGAGATCGGAATCCCGGGCGCATTTCTGATAAAAAACAACCACTTCAGCGAATTCTTCCTCAAAACCCTAACCCTAGAGGGCGTCCCCGGCCACGAGCACGCCCCGATCAACTTCGTCTGCAATTCATGGGTTTACCCTTCCCATAAGTACAATTACGACCGCATATTCTTCGCCAATCAGGTCAGAATTAATTCATGTAAACCCTAGCTAATTCACTGTAAATGCTTAATTTAGCGATGTTTCTGATGATTCGTCAATTGATTCATGTAGAACCTAGCTAACTACTGTAAATGTTTGATTTATCGATGTTTCTGATGATCCGTCAATTGATTCGTATAAACTCTAGCTAATTACTGAAAATGCTTAATTTGTGGTGATTAGGCGTATCTCCCCACCCAAACTCCGGCGCCGCTTGTGCCCTACAGAGAGGAGGAGCTCGTTAATTTGAGGGGAAATGGGAGTGGAGAGTTGGAGGAGTGGGACAGAGTGTATGATTATGCTTATTACAACGATTTGGGCTATCCTGATAGCGGGAAGGATTCAGCCCGACCTGTTCTTGGCGGATCCTCGGAGTATCCGTATCCTCGTAGGGGAAGAACGGGCAGGCCTCCTACTAAGACAGGTAATGAGAACAAATCTTTATGGTTGATTAATGTGGATTAGTATTTTGGGTAATGGAGTTGGTCTTCGTGATGGATGAATTAGAACAATATGATTGTACGGAATTTTCATTGTAGTTAGCATTGTTGAATAATGTGGGATAGCATTTGGGGTAATGGAGTTGGTCTTTGTTGATGTGCAGATCCCAATTCTGAGAGTAGGATCCCACTGGTTCTAACCTTGAACATCTACGTTCCAAGAGACGAGCGTTTTGGGCATCTGAAGATGGCTGATTTTCTTGGCTACGGCATCAAATCCGTCTTTCAGTTCCTTGTGCCTCAGTTCACGGACTTAATTGCCAGCCTGGGCAATGAATTTAAGAGCTTTGAAGACGTTCATCAGCTCTACGAGGGAGGGATTAAGCTGCCTGACGGGCCTCTGCTCTCGAACTTATTTGACAACATCCCACTCGACCTGCTCAAGGAGGTTCTTCCTAGAGACGATGAGGGGATCTTTAAGTACCCAACGCCAGATATCATCAAAGGTATGCGTTCTAATCTTGGTCCGTACCATATTCACAAGCGCAAGCAGAGTTGTTGGTTGATTGGTGAAAATGTTGTGCAGAGGACAAGATTGCGTGGAGGACTGACGAGGAATTCACAAGAGAGATGGTGGCAGGGATGAACCCTGTTATAATCAGTCGTCTGCAGGTACCTAGATATTGTTATTGCACTCGTATGATATCCTTTTATGGTGTCTTGACATTGAAGTTGTGGAACTTGCAGGAGTTTCCTCCCAAGAGCAATCTTAACCCTCAATTGTATGGGGACCAAAGTAGCAAGATAACTTGGGATCATATCAAGAATGCAGTTGATGGACTCACTGTTGAAAAGGTATGTGATTGTGTTAATTACTGTCGAAGCCACTCTACTGCTTTTTCACGTCGATTGTAAATGATAATGCTTCAATATCTTAAAAATTATGTGCTCCCTCCCTGCCTTATATGGTCTTTTAAGGAGAAGATTGGCCCAATTATGTTATTTAATGATTCTGATTCTGCAGGCATTAGAGACGAACCGGCTATTCATTGTGAACTATCACGACTCATTAATCCCGTATCTGAGGAGAATCAACACCACCGACACGAAAATGTATGCAACAAGGACTCTGCTTTTCTTGCAGAACGATGGGACCTTGAGACCGTTGGCAATTGAGCTCAGCCTCCCGCACCCTCAAGGGGACAAGTACGGCGTCGTGAGTCAGGTATACACTCCGGCTCAGGAGGGCATTGAGGGCGCCCTTTGGCAGCTGGCAAAGGCTTTTGTTGGAGTCTGTGACTATGGTGTTCATCAGCTTATCTGCCATTGGTAAATTGAGATAGGATAAATGGTGCTTCTTTTTCTTCCATTATAAGCTCTTTCTTTATTAAGGACAAGTGTTTGTCTATGGTCTAATTATAGGTTGCAAACACATGCTGTGATCGAGCCACTGGTGATCGCCACAAACAGACAGCTGAGCGTGATGCACCCAATTCACAAGCTTCTCAATCCTCACTTCCGGGACACAATGAACATCAATGCTTTCGCGCGACAAGTCTTGGTCAACGCTGGAGGGCTTGTTGAGGCCATCTTCTTCCCTGATCGATACGGCATGGAGCTGTCTTCCTTCATTTACAAGGACTGGAGTTTCACAGATCAGGCACTCCCAGCTGACCTACTCAAGAGGTAGTAATCAAACACCTTCATCAATTTACTTAAAAATGGCATTGACACGAATCAGATATATTACGACATGAAGATCAAAACAACTCTGAAAGCAAGAAAAGCATAAGAGTATTGGTTACCCAGTTCATCACTATGTGGCTACATTTAGGGGCTAATTTTGAATACAGTTTTAGTGAATAAGGTGGCTAATTTATAATGAGAAAATTGCCCCAATCCAATCGAGATTAGGATTATGCCGAAACTGAATAAAACACCTTTACTAACAAAAATTGAAATATTCAAATTCTCACAAATCAAGTTATCTCTGGTCACCGAAGGTCCCTCTTTCCGTCTTTCCATAAGATTTATTTGGTTGAGTCGCACTAATATGTGGGTTGTATTTCCATTTTGTTTGGATATGGTTTAGTTTACACTAGTATGGTACCTTGGTAATTATGCGTTTATTAGATTTCTTTCTATCGACAAAAATGCCAATTCATGATATGATATATATATCTGCAGAGGCATGGCCGTGGAGGATCCAAGCTCCCCAAACGGGATCCGCCTCGTGATGGAGGACTATCCCTACGCAGTAGACGGGCTCCAAATCTGGTCGGCAATAAACTCGTGGGTGGAGGACTACTGCAACCTCTATTACCCCTCAGACAAGGCCGTGAAGGACGACACCGAGCTCCAACTGTGGTGGAAGGAGATCAGGGAGAAGGGCCACGGCGACCACAAAGACGCGCCGTGGTGGCCCAAAATGGACACCCGGAAAGACCTCATCCACAGCCTCACCATCATCATCTGGCTCGCCTCCGCGTACCACGCGGCCATCAACTTCGGGCAGTACCCTTACGCCGGGTTCATGCCCAACCGCCCAACGGTAAGCCGGCAATTCATGCCTGAGCCGGGCAGTAAGGACTACGAGCTGCTGAAGACAGACCCGGATAGAGTGTTCTTGAAGACCATCTCGGCGAGGCTGGAGACGCTGCTGAACATGTCCCTGATTGGGATCTTGTCGAGGCATACCTCCGACGAGGTCTATCTTGGGCAGAGTGACACGCCGGTGTGGACGAAGGACGAAGAGGCGCTGGTGGCGTTCGAGAAATTTGGGAAGAAGTTGGTGGAGGTGGAGAGGAAGATGGTGGAGATGACTGGCGATGGGAAGTGGAAGAATAGAGTTGGGCCCACAAAGCAGCCTTATACGTTGCTGTATCCGAGCAGTGAGGAGGGGTTGACTGGTAGAGGTATTCCTAATAGTACCTCTATTTAGTGACTGAATTTGGGGATTTCAAAAACCTAGGGTTTCTACTTGCACATGAGTTGTGAGCTATAATTAAATAATTGGATCCTAGATTAATCTGGTTGAGTATGTGAGTGCTTATGTATGTTTGTGTAACTTTGTTGTCACGTGTTATGACTAAAAGTTTTTGAGTTTCTTCTCAAACCTTCAATTCCATGATGACCTTGTGCCTCATTTTCATGATGTGCATTAATAATACCAATCAATTAATACCATCTAAAATTGTAAATCCAAAAAATACCAATTCAACCTTTTTAGCAATTTATACATCATAATAATACTCTACGGAAGAATCTCATGTGGCCAAAAAATAAAAAATGAAGATATCTACTTAGCTAAGAACAGTAAAAAATGGTGTTGAATTGACTAAAAAATTGAACAATAATTTCACAACTAAATAACACAAAACATCCATAAATTAATATTTTGTGCAATAACGGGGATACATGCAATTAAGTAAAACTAGAAACAGCACTTGATCTACAGAAAACCAAAACCACTACACGTGTTATTTATTTTTATTTTTTTTTTTCACAATTTATATCACCAAAGATGGAAACCACTAGAGAGGTCTAGTGAGAATTGAATTGGATGATTAATCATTTCTTAATGACTAAAATTACATGCTAATTAACAACCCTCATCAGCATCAGCATCAGCATCAGCATCAGCATCAGAATTCAATTTATCGAGTGAATCGTCCTAATTTACAAAGCATGAATGAGAAGAGACCCCTGCTCGGCTTTGTCTAGCCAAGCAAGAATCTGAACACGTCACTCAATGAGATTATACCTTCAACGCGCTTGCTCCCGGCTTCCACTATTATGACTCTTCTCACCCCTGTAAAACGACCCCCCCACTGTATGTTAACAAATTATACGTTCTTCAAGACGACCACATGCTAACGGAAAATTACCAGGAATAGACAGCCGTTCCATTACTTTGTGCAGAGGATCAGACCTTAAGCACATCTGACCATTCAAGAAGCCGCCAGGAGACCTTGCATCTTGTCCCAGTTGTATGGCCTATACCAAAATAATTATTAAGTAAGATGCATCCAAACTAGTTATGGCACAGGATGATACAAGTAACCAAAAGCCTCAAAGTTCGGGTTTTCTAACAAATACTACCCCCCACCCCGATATTTGTTCGGGAATTCGGGTACCCTAAATTTCCCCATTTTTTTGTTATTCCAATTTATCGGGTAATAGGGTGTTGGAACACCCGAAATTTCCCGAATTCATCCCAAGTTTCCGAATTATCCGATTTTTTTTTTTAAATTTTGATTTTTTTTTTCAAAATGTCCACCTTATTTTTTTTATTAATCCCATCTATTATCAATCAATATCATGAATTTAAATTTGTACAACAATGAACAAACAATAAGACCAAAATCAAATTAGTGGACTCTTGAAATTCAAAATTGAAAACATATTATATATATTAAAAAAAAACATTAAAATTGATAAATAATTCGGGAAATCGGGATTACCCGATCGGGATTTCGGGTAACCCGAACTCCCGAATTTCCCGGAGAGCTCACTCCCGAATCCGACCGAACTCCTGAACTTTTCGGGTTCGGGTTCCCGAACTTTTCGGGTCGGATTCGGGTGTTCCCGAATTCCGAACTTTCACCCCTCCAAACAAATGTATTGCGTACATGCTAATCCAATTTTTTTTTTTCATCAAGATGTAAATGTTCCTGAAGCAAGCAATTATGTAAATGTTCTAGAACTACATGACATTGACTTCAATATATCTGGAGGTGTTTGGAAGAGTGTTGTGGTCGATTGTACCTGATGGACACTCAAGTCATCAAGATGAACTTGTGCATAAACTCTATCTTTTGCCAACGCAGTGATATCACTGCGATCATATAAGACACGTAAATGTTTAATAAAAGGTGTCAATGAAATAAAGAAAGAACATCTTCCTACAGCTACCTAAGAAACAAGTAAATATGTACCTGCGGCAATATATATCCACCAAAGAATCATTCTCATCCACAATAGGTATGGAGCTAACATCAGCTGGTACATCAATGATCGTGAAGTTAGAAGGTACAATATACAAAACACAGAGAGGAAAAGGTAATTAAAATGTTGATCATCATCTTGCACATGCCCTTTGAGCTTTAAACTTCAATAAGAGAAGGAAATATTTTACTTATTTAAGAATTTCACAATGGCCAGACAATCGTCAGCTCAATTAAGGCAGAATGAGAAGTTCTAAGACCATTAAAGATTAAATACTAAAAAAGATAGTAATAAGAAAAGGAATCATAAGAATAATTATCCAGAAAAAGAACATAATATCGAATAATGTCATGAGAACTGTAAAATAGGATTGATCAGTATCAATCTCTGATAGGCTATCTTAAGAAAAGAAACATCAACCTGACACCTAACAGAAGAGCGTCAGGTGCGAGAGATGCCTATAGAAACTGAAGATCTTTTGACCCCAATAAGAGAAATCAATATAAATATCCCAGGTGAAAGAAGTTATACCTTCAATTAACAAAGAAAGAGCAGCACTTAACAAGGCATTTGGTCTTAGCATTGCAATTGGCGTTCCATTAGTCTCTCCAATTTTTGGAACCCAAGTACCCAAAGGAAATGAACATATTGGTTTCTGAAGAATGGGCAAGGAGCTAGAAGAATACTTGAAATGCCGGCATATGCCTGGAGATTGGAGCATATTAGTCAAGTCATGAGGTTAAAAGAATGTGCAAATTAAGGAAAATATGTTTCTCACATTTAAGTATTCCAGAAAGGGAAGCAAGGTGTAGGAGATGAGGACATGACCCATCCTGTGATGAAGAGTGAATAATAGGAACTGTAGAGAATTTAGTTTGCAGAAGTTTCAGAGCAACATCCCTCAAAGAATCATAAGCCCCAGCCTGCATTATTTGGACATCAATGTCAAAATAATTATACCAAAATGCAACTCAAAAACAGTGGACTAGTTCCAAGAAGTATACTAAGAAATGGAGTTCTGTTTTCTTTACAAGTCCAGCCATCTCACTGGACATGCTCTCCATAAACAAATGGAGTTCCATTTCCTTTACAAGTTAAATTTAATCTTCAACATAAATGAGAGCAAAACTTGGACTTGCAATCTCTTGCAGTCTATTTCTAGTATTTATACTTATTAGAACTACTATATGTCAAAGTAGGCACCATAATATGCAACCAACTCAAATGCTAACATAACCAGATCATAAGCACATGGGGAACAATAAAAATATGTACCATAAATTGTGGCTGGTGCTTCTATAAAATCAACAATAAAATTGGCTTACATGGACAAGACGACTCAAATGTAATCCAGAAATCTGTTGATTAAGATGTATTTTCCCCTCTTTCCAGGCGGATATCGTATGTGTCTCAAGTTCTTCCTCAGTCAAGTTAGATCCATGATTCCCAAGCTGGATTTGAACAATCGGACAGAATTCCATGACTTCTTTAAACGTAAAATTAAAATATGTAAAACAAGAGGCAAGGCCAGCAAACAATATCTACTAGATTGCATATCATATACTCAGTTCTCCATGGGAAAAAAAATTCAGCACGACCAACAGAGGAAAGGAAACTAGCAGAAGAGCAAAAATAGATCATCCTAATTTCCACCCAAAATCAAGCTGAAGATGAAGCTGGGACATCAGCAATGCATTTATAGAGTAATGGTGTACCAAAGACTAGGCATAATAAGCTGAACGTAGGTTCACACATTCATGCTCACCTACCCATACTTTTTATCAATCTCTTACTGGTAGTATGGGGAAGGAGTACAACTGAAAGTAAGTGGGCGCAAAAAGAGAATGCACTATATTGCGTAGTTGTGTCTGGTTCAAGAAGAAAAATAAACTCTTATTTGTTTGCTCTATCTTCAAGCAGCTATGATACAGCAGCATCTTAAACTGATATAGTTTCAACCTTGGAAACAATATCCTATGGAATCATCCAGACTTGAAACCAGAAGAATTATTAATTAAATAAACCATCCAAATGAATTCTAGAGATGTGATATCTAACCGTAGATAATTTATAACACAAGTTCAATAGTATGTTTGTTCAAACATAATAGGTACGAGCTAGTCTGAGACTGATCCAAGATACAAAAAAAGTCTGAGCAATGAAGCAAGGGGGGAAAACAACAATGAAGAGTTTTAATGAGCATAAGAAACCAATTTTGGCAACAAAAAAATCTGGGCAGCTTTATTTCAAAAAAGTTACAATCTTAAATTTCAAACATAATGAACAAAAATGTGGAGTTTAGAGTACCTCTCTGAGTATCAAAATGAAATCTGATGCACTGAGAACTCCAACAAACTGACTCTTGCAGAAGTCCCACAGAGGAGCAACAGAAATTCCCTGCAAATATCTTTGGCTATTGAGATTGCACCTGAGCTAATAGCCGAAGCAAGAATTGTAAAGGAGCTTTGGTTATGATCTTCGACCAGATTGAAGGAAATTAATAGAGGTTATCTTAATCGTAGGTATCTTGTGCATACGTATACAAATGAGTCTGCAAGAATATAGTGGAAATTTGAGACATGGCGGTGCCACAGTATAAAGTAATATACTCATTTTCAAGGAATTTGTGCCCGGAAGCAACTGAACAATAAGAAAATTTTCTCAATTGACACTCCCAATGCTTGTACTGCACAGGAGTAATTGAAGATAAAATATACCTGTTCATAAAGAATGTGGAATGCTTGTTTCACTGGTAAGTTTATATCCAAGGCGATCACCTACCAAAGAAGTTTAGCTACAGAATTAAAATGTGGACAACTAGTGAAGAAATCTCCATTGACTTTAAAACAATGCACCCAATGGAAGGCACAGAATTGATACCTTTCCAGATTCCGGGAGCAACTCATAAGCAGTATGTGAGGACAAAAATGTAGACACGCGCTCACGAGACAGATCCACTTCAGCCTGTGACGTACTTGAAATTGCCTCCTGATAGGTGTCATGCAACATGGTTGTATTTATGAAATGCAAACATAATCCAGTGAGCATGGAAAGTGATTATGAGTCGGATTTCCCACAGATTGTGAGTGTGTTAGAACAGAATCCTTTAACACCAAAGCCACCAAACAGGTGGACATTAAAAAGTGACTTTTATGCATTTTCTACTTCAGCAAAAATCAGATTTTATGTACTTTTCAATCCATATGATATTAAGTGAGGATGTGAACCGCATAAAATAAAAAGAGGAACGGGGCAAAGACAACATCTCAGAAGCAGTGGGACATGATTGCATACTACAAAAAATACACAGAATACTGCTAAAACTCTTCAGTGTACAAGCAAAACACAAGAGGACAAACCTGCGGAAAAGGATCACCATCCACTTCCATGCGAGATCGACCAGCAGTATCAGAGCCCAAATTTGGAGGAACCATATCAGTCTCTCTGGCTAAGTAAATGGTGTTCACCACTCCATAACTTCCGCTTACATATGGTTGGTGTTCGTCATGCCGCCATTCTCCATCAACAAAAAACTTGTACTGTATATAGATGACCAAACAAATTATAGTAACCATACATGTCTATCACATACATAACTTCAAGGCACCAAACACAAGCTAGTTCTGATAATATCGTATTAGTATCTTCCTCCCTCCCGACAATATTAGCATGTGCATACAAAATAACTCTCTTCCTAAGATTATCCAATATTCTACATACTTGGACATGAAAATAGCATAAAATGGTAAAACACCATAAATAAGTGGGAAAAACCACTGCAGGCAGATGAAGTATTAACCTGGTGATGACCTGGGGCCAAGGGATAGATAACTTGAAATACGGTGGGGCAACCCTCCATCGGCGACATAGGAATGTGATCTTGCCACCTCCAATGCCGATAATCACACAATCAGTAAATACACTAAAGAAAAAGGGAACTATAAACTGCAAACAGACCTAATATTCAAATTAATCCCAATTCACCTGGTAAAAGAGCCACTAAGCAACACTCTCCTTCCCCCATAAGGCCAGACAAATCGAGTAGGCATCACTACGGCCCCGTGCTTGTTCGTCTCACTATTCGAGCCGCTAAACACGTTTCCTTGCATTGCTGCTAGCTCTAGATTGGACAACGGATTGAACTCCCCAGGAATTCGCTAACCAAAACTACTAAAATAAATCAATATTTCCGATTGCTACGAAAACTCACACGTGTGCATTGCTCAGAAAATCCTTCCACAGTCAAACGTCGATAGCGCAGCAATACTTTGGGATCCTCCACAAAAGCAGCAGAGGACCCCCTCTATAACTCACTCATGAAAATCCAAAACGAATTGAAAATTTCCAGCAACTACGAGCCCTAAATGCAGCAATATTTAGCAGTAACCAACCGAAATCGGAAATCCGGAGCAAAACTCAGTGAGCTGCTTTTCGATAGAATTGAGACCTCAACTGATAGCTGCAATTAGAGCACCGATCTGCGATAATACCTCGACTTCTTATCCACCTGAATTCAGCCGCAAACGAAACCCTATGGGAAGAACCCGTGCTGAATCTTTTCGGAATCAAATGCGATAGCGAAATCCTCTTCAGATAATAAAATAATCAAACACAGATTGAAACGAGAATGCTAAATTAGATAGTAGAGCGACGGAATCGGCTAGTGATGGAAGTGTAGGGGATCTATGGAGCTCCGAGTAACATGAAGATTACACAATTGAGAGAGAGGGGGGGGGAGAGAATCATTGATTGATTCATAAATCATGAGTAAAACTGTAAAAGTGGGCATTTGTCATCGGAAAAACGACAAATTGTATGGGTAAAGTGTTTGGATTAATTAAGATTTAAGCCGCTAATGACGATTTAGCCCTCGTAATGTCGATTAGATTTTTTTCACCAAACCCAAAAGTGAGATTTATTCAGGTGATATTTGATGACGTATTAATATTGTTTTGGATAATCATATTTCGTTTAGTTACATTTGTAAATAATAGAATAATAACTTACTATTAAGCTACATTCACTAAAGTAATTTTCCTTTTATTAGTATAACTTACTATTAAGCTACATTCACTAAAGTAATTTTCCTTTTATTTACTCATTAGCTCGTTCTGTATAAAGTATAGAATAAAGTATGATAAAGATAATAAAATTAACGAATTAATTTTAATCTTTACTATATATGAGAATGACTATTTTAGTAGTTATCTCGTAAATTAATATATTGTGTTTGTAGTATGTATCAAAATATCAGTAGTAATTATTGTTTGTCATGATGTATTCAATTTCAAAATTAAATATGTATCTAAAATAATTACAAATTCTATTATGCATATCATCATGTGGTAGACATATTCACAAAAAATTCATACAAAATTGTTGGACTTGTAATTTATATCAAATGTGATATTAGAATGTCATAATTATATTATACTCTTTAATCATTTCTACCAAATAATCGAAATTAGCATTGCAGGTAAGTTATGTGACAACAAAGAAAGGCAAAGTGACAATTTCAATAATAAAAAAATTAGAATTTATGTATTTGCGACATATAGCCGATTACATTGCTCTACTATACTATATGAGTATCCTGATTTAGATATTGAGTATTTGAAACTAATATGCATTGGACTAATTAATACAGAGTATACAATTTAAAATACACAAGTAATTACGATTTACGATTACAGATGCTAAAACGATAAATGAAAAAAGATTGAGAAACCGAAATTATATAAACAACATGCAATTAGGGTATATTTGAAAACTAAAATTAAATCAATCGATCGATCGTTATTGTTGGGTCCCGGAGGGTGATTGAACTGGTGTATTGGAGGGGGAATACACCAGTGAGTTCTTTTTCAAAATAACAGAAACAAGACACAGATTTCAGTTTTAAAACTTGGCTGAGAAACTGAGACTGAAGTTAGTTCAGTCTGAGTGACTTCAGTATGGGAACTCGTCA
>JAYJMF010000073.1:1090730-1101967 GCA_036873715.1 Salvia sclarea
TAATAATTTTAATACATACCAATTTATCTTGTTTAAATTATCCACTATGTAAAACGTCGTTGACCGAACGAGCATGACTCGGTACTCGGTAGCACTTCGGTCAAAAGGTATACATTTGTTTTAGATTGATTTTAATTTTTATACGGAAACATGTTGGACATAATTTAATAAAGTGTGTTTTGAAATTTTAATAAATGAAAATCCCCTTTTAAATTATTTGGACAAAATACAAGAATGAATTTATGGGGAGTGTGTCAATAAGAAAAGGGTTGGAAATAAAAATGGGATTAGGCCTGTCGAACGGTTCGGTTTTGGTTAATCGAACCGAAAATTTCGGTTAACTGTAGCCATAATCGCCCTAAATTGAGAACCGTAAACCGCACCATTTAAATTCTTGGTTAACCGGAACCGCACAAATTTTTGTCGGTTTCAGTTCGATTAAACCGAAAAGAACCGAAATTTTGTTATATATTTTTAAAAAATAAAAATATATGTTTCTCATTAACCAACGACACAACCCAACACTTCTCAATTTCACATTGACACAACCCAACACTTCTCAATTTCACATTTTCACCCAGCAATTCTTAATTTTACAACAATACTCGATTTCTCATCAATTTAGCCAAAACAACAAGACGTTCCAAATCGACTCTCCAACATGTTGCACAAGAGGGAAGAGAGGGGAAGGGATCTACAAAAATTTAATTTGAAACTAAAAGGGGGGATTCAAGGGTTTGGTAGAAATATATAGTAGAAAATATATATTATTGTTTAATAGTAATATGTAATTACAAAATATATTAAATTAAAATCGATTTTCGGTTTTTTGGGTTCCGAACCGTTCGGTTATCGGTTAACCAATAACCGATAAAATACTGAACCCCGGAACGCAAACCGAAGCATTGACCAAATATACGGTTTTTGATTAACCAAAACCAGCCAGTTTCGGTTCGGTTCCGATTCTAACTGAAAACCATGAACCATTTAGACAGCTCTAAATGGAATACATTATATGGGGTCGCTTCATGAACTCTACCGACAAAATTGGCCTATAACACTTTACACATCAATAAAACTTTCCATATTCTCCGTGCCCACATGATAAGGCCAAGTATAATGGCATTTTAAGTAAAATTTTTACATGACATCTAACACTATATTTTTTAATTGTCTATATTTACAGTATTTCATTTTCAACATTAAAATTTAAAACTACACTCTTTTAATAGCGATACATATCGGACAAGCTTTGATGCAGAAATATGAACCATAGTAATTGAGAAAATTAATAGGGGAATGTATATCGAACCAACTTTATAGTTTCACGGTGAATTCTAGTAGTAAGATTTGAGAATCTCTGAATATTGATAGAGGCAAAGACCCCAATTTGAATGATGTTGAACATCAATATACTAGAGTACCATTAATTACATTGCGTCATCACAAAATGAAGGGCATTTTGGTAAGTTCACGAAGAATATTGAACTAGAGAGCTCCATCCTAAAAATAAAATATGGTCTGAATCTGAGATGCCACAACTCTCTCTGTCTCTCTCTCTCTTTGTGTTTGTGCAATGAAAAAGAATCTTCCATTAGATAGACACCCATTTTTCCTCCAATTCTTGTTGTCCCATTCTTCGATTTGCCGAATTCCCTCCCACGCCAGACCTCACCTCCCATAAAATCCAATCTTTTTTCTTCTATAAAACTAAAACCCTCTCTCTCTCTCACGCACCTCACGCACTGACACTCTGCTGGAGTTAGTGTGACCTCAGGCAAAACAATCAATAACCCTCCCATCCTACTTTCATCTAAACCGTTATTGCATCGGAACACCCGCTTCCTTTTTCTTCTTTTTTCGACTCTCTCTTTTTTCCCGTGAATTATGGTTCTATGTGAATTTTTGGTCGGCGGGATTTCTTTTTTTTAGGTGGGTTTTGCTTCTCCGGTGAGGTACTGGGTTTTTCTAGCTATTTCTTTGGTGTATAAATCACCAAGTTTCCCTTTTCTTGATGGAGGTCATTTTCTACAGTTTCTTGTGTATATCTCTTTTGTGGAACCTTGCTTTATTCGACTTTTCATGGAACCCAAATGGGATTTCCCGTGTCTCTGCTATTACATACTATCAAGTTTCGATTTTTTCTCCGAATTTTTTTTCTTTTTTCTTTTTTTTTTCGAGTGTTATAGTGCAAATTGCGTGTCTTTTCATGCATTAAATATGACTGCGAAGCTTTCCTAGATTTTTTGGCTCACTAGCTTGGGACCTCCGCTTTCCATCCCGTGAATCTGATTTTTTCTTTATCCGGAAAAAAATATCAGTTAGTTTTTATTCTTCTTTTTACTATGCATATTTATATCCAGCTTCCTAGCATTTATCCTCATCAAAAAGATTGGGATCTTGCTTTTCTTCTCACACTTTAATTTCTTCAGTTTTTCTTTTTCCTCTTTCAGTTGACCTGCGTAGAAATATGAACTAACTTTCTGCCTAATAAAGCTAACGAGGCTATTTAATTTCTTGTTCTTCAATGATTGACCATGTGTTTTTCCATTGAATTCCATCTAGCTTCTTTTATTAGGTAGGGAATTTATTGTAGATTTAGGCCTTGCTAATGTATATCTTGCGCTTTTTTCAAGATCATGACATCTCAGTTCAAAAATTGCAGATTTCTTGATTGCAATTTGTGAAGATGCTGGAGAAAATGGAGGATAGATTTGATGCAGGGGCAGTGATAGAGGAATTCGAGTCGTTGTCGAGGAATGCAGGGGAGGTTCAGAGGGAAACTCTGCAGAAAATCTTGGATGAAAATGGTGGAACAGAGTATTTGCAGAGATGGGGGCTTAATGGGAGAACCGATCCTGATAGCTTCAAGGCCTGTGTTCCCATTGTCTCACACAGTGACTTGGAGCCTTACATTCAGCGAATCGCAGACGGGAACAGCCCCTGCGCCCTCACTGGAAAACCAATCACCACCATCTCCTTGAGGTGAACAGCTTCACTCACTATGATGACATTGGCAGTTAATTCTGTTATTAACTGTCAATGATGCTTTGTTTGTGTGTGTGTCATTGTGATTACTGAAGTTTCTTGATGTTGTTGTTGTTTTCTTGCAGCTCTGGTACAACTCAAGGGAAGCCTAAGTTTGTGCCTTTCAACGACGAATTGATGGAGAGCACGATGCAGATATACAAGACCTCGTTCGCCTATAGGAATAGGTAAATTCGAACGGTGTATTACTGTGTATGTACAATGATGTTTCTTGTTATTATAGTGTGTTGGTTAAGCTTGCCTTGTCTGAATGGGTTATCCCTAAATTATATAGCTAAACATCGCTTTTGCTGTCCCTAGCCAATTAAATCCCTTGCATTGGTCCCTCTCTTTGAATAGTTTATGCTTTGATGGAGTCATGTGTTGTTATTATTCAAGACAGCTTGCTTATTTCATGATAAGAATATGCTCTTGTATATGTGTTCTTTGTGAAGTACTGTATTGAAATACTCGGTGTGTTCTTGTATTTGCTTTCGTAGGGAGTATCCTATTGGGAATGGGAAAGCGTTGCAGTTCATCTACAGCAGCAAGCAGTTCAAGACGAAAGGTGGGCTAGCTGCTGGGACGGCTACAACCAACGTCTACCGCAATGCACAGTTCAAGAAAACGATGAGGGCAATGCAGACCCCGTGCTGCAGCCCAGATGAAGTCATCTTCGGGCCAGATTTCCACCAGTCGTTGTACTGCCATCTTCTATGCGGGCTGATCTTCAGAGAAGATGTTCAGGTTGTCTCGTCCACGTTCGCACATAGCACTGTCCATGCTTTCCGGACCTTCGAGCAGGTCTGGGAGGAGCTCGTCATTGATATCCGTGAAGGGACCCTGAGCAGCCGGATCACAGTCCCATCTATCCGAGCAGCTATGGGGAAGCTTCTCGAGCCAAATCCTGACCTAGCTAATGCCATCTATAGCAAGATCTCGGGACTGAGCAATTGGTATGGCCTAATCCAAGAGCTGTTTCCGTCTACCAAGTACATATATGGGATCATGACCGGATCCATGGAACCCTACTTGAAGAAATTGAGGCATTATGCCGGTGACCTCCCTTTGTTAAGTGCAGACTACGGAGCTTCCGAGGGATGGATTGGGGCAAACGTCAACCCCAAGCTCAAACCGGAGGTGGCCACATTCGCCGTTCTTCCTAACATTGGCTATTTCGAATTCATTCCATTGAGAGAGGATCTAAACGACCAAGGGAAAGAGGCGAAGCCCGTGGGGCTCACCGATGTCAAGATAGGCGAGGAGTATGAGATCTTAGTCACCAATTTTGCAGGTACATTACACATTCATTCAAATTAATTATGTGTCCCTTTACTACTACATGGCCACCTTTGACTCTTCATCATATCATATTTCAAGATTCAATACATATTTTTTTAATTCCGAAAACCTGCCTTCAATGCTTGGCATGTGGTTGTTGGATAACGGGGCATCGTCTTAAATCATTTTCGCAGGCTTTGTTGCTTCCTCTACTGTCATCTTCTGTATTTCTATAATCATTTTTTCACACTGTCTCATTAAATAAATTTGATTAAATATCAAGTGGTCTCACATGATAAACCAGCTGGATGAGAGGGGTCTCAGAAACTGTGATTTACTTCAAAAAAACCTTGTCTCATTGCACATGCTTCTTGTTTAATACGAGGCATAACATCGAAATCGTGTCATTAATTATATTTATCTGTCAACTACTTTAGCCATAATTATGGGGGAAAACAAGAACACTTCTTTTTTAAAGATACATGTTCCATGCCTTGTTGAATTTGCTTTCTGCATCTGTTCACTGACATTATAAACATGTTTTAAGCTGCTGCTTCAATTTGAACTATAGTTGTTGACTATATCCCCTCGAGGTGTGAACCCGTCTCTGCCTCGATTTTGGAGATTGGTCGAAGCCATCTTGCTAACGCTGTTGTGTTTATCACGTTGTTTCACTGATTGGTTGATGAAACTGGTGTGGTTGCAGGATTGTACCGGTATAGGTTAGGCGACGTAGTGAAGGTGAAAGGGTTCCACAATGCGACCCCGGAGCTGCAGTTCATCTGCAGGAGGAACCTCCTGCTGACGATCAACATCGACAAGAACACGGAGAAGGATCTGCAGCTGGCGGTGGAGGCAGCGGGCCAGCTGCTGGCTGGGGAGAAGCTGGAGGTGGTGGACTTCACGAGCCGCGTGGACGTGTCGGGGGACCCCGGGCGGTACGTGGTCTACTGGGAGATCAGCGGGGAGCCCTGGGACGAGCTCCTGCAGGAGTGCTGCAACTGCCTCGACCGGTCATTCGTGGACGCGGGGTACCTGAGCTCGCGCAAGGTGGGGGCCATCGGGCCGTTGGAGCTCCAGATAGTGAGGAAGGGGACCTTCCACAAGATACTGGACCACTACGTGGGGCTCGGGGCAGCCGTCAGCCAGTTCAAGACGCCGCGCTGTGTGGGCCCCACCAACGACACCGTGCTGCAGATCCTGTCAGTCAACGCCGCCAGGAGCTACTTCAGCACTGCGTTTTAGTAGTTCTTGGGGGAAATTAAATTAAAACTCCTCTTCTTTTTATTTTTCTCTTTTTCTTTTGGTTCATTGGTGTAGCATAAAATTTGATTAATGTTTGTAGGTTCCAACAGCAGTGTACTAATAAGAACACTTATGAGTTCAACTGTATAAAAATCAACAGTCGTACGTAGTCCCAACTTTTCTTGATTTAGAGCTCACTTCAATTAATTCGCTAAACTTATGGAGTTTCGAATAATTGAATTTTTAAAGTAAAAAGAAAATTATGAATTAGAGAGAGACGATAGATATAGGATGTCCAAAAGATGAAAGTGAATGGAGTGGGAAAGTATATCTTGATTCATCAATTCGATTCAATTAATTGTGTCTTACTGAATAGTTTGCCGCCATAAACACGTGGTTGTTATCACGTAAATCTTAATTACAACAATTAAAGTTCAAATCTTGCGGTTGCTTCATAGGCAGCATCACATTTTTCATCACCGCTCACATGTTTTTGCGACAAAACTCCAAAAACAATATTAAGCGCATCTCATCTGTCACTTGCTCTTGTCCCACAAATTTCATCCCGTTTGTTATTAAATCATAAATGCAATGATTTTTAGACTCACTAATTGTCCAATAATTTATAGCCAGCTCAAAAAAAATTCAAACTAGCTAGAGTGAGAATCTTAGATATTATATAGAGGGTTAGGGTGACAAGCAAAAACAGAGATTAATTTCCTGAGAAACTCCGAAAAGAGATGAGCAGAAATCAAGACGAAGAAGATTTGACGATTTGGGATTGTGGGAGCCCTTTGTATGATGCATATGAATTGGTTGCAGTGAGCCATGTTGTTGAGAGGAACTGCATGATTCTGCCCTATCTTAGTGGATCCAGAAGTGATCTTGCCAGCGGCTCGTCGTCGGAGAAGGCGCTCGAAACCACGCCGGATCAGAAGTCATCGGTGCTGGCCTTCTTGAGCCGGAATGTGTGGAAGAGGAAGAGAGATGGAGAGAAAAAGCACAAGGTTAAGAGGCAGAAAATTAGTGGGATTTCTAAGATTTTTGCATGGAAAAAATAGCAACATTTTCTTTCTTTCTTCTTCTTCTTTTTTTTTTTTAAAAAAAGGGAAAAGTTAGTTTTGTTGTTATTTTTAATTTTTTTCTAATAGTGTTGGTTCTTGAAAATTTTATGTTTTTGATCCATCAAGAGTTTAGATAAATTTCATTGGAGCGTCTCTCTCTCTCTCTCTCTCTCTCTCTCTCTCTCTCTCTCTCTCTCTCTCTCCAATTATATATGCTTTAAACAAGTGAATTCACTGAGCGATGCTAATCTAGTTGTCATCAGCTACTAATTACATAATTATTTTGTTTAGTGGTGGTGACGATCTAGTTAAGTGGGATTGCTCCAATCATAGTAGTCCACGTCGGCTAAATTTAAATATTAGCACCTAATTCGCATTTTAATTGACTTCGTCAATGCATCTAACATAGTCATTATCGATGATAACATCGACATTTTGGCGGATACATGAATTTGATTGATTCTTTAGACAAAAGTGAAATATATATGGGAAAAAAGGCTCCACTTTTTTGAAGTCGTCCAATTACGAAAATTTGAATGTGAAATCTAAAACAAAATAGAGCACACATTGCACGATGTAGGTGCGCCATTTTATAGTGGGTTTTTAAGTGGAGGGCCTTTTTTGAAATGGACTCTATTTTGTGGTGGGAAAAAAATATTGCTTAAATTTATTTATATATATGTGATATTAATAATCTTAATTTATTTAAGGTATTCAAATAACGATTTCTCAATACTGAGACGTCACTCCTCCATGTAGACTCGTCTGTCTTCATCTTAATTGTGTGTTAATTTTATTGAAATATTTCAATTTGGTGGATACTAATCAATACTACTCACCAATTTTACTAGGCCGTTTAGGCCCAAGAAGCCCATTAAGATTTGAGTTGCATGGACCGAAAAATATAAGCCCAATTTAGTTTTTATTGGAAAAGTATTTGAGCCTACAAATATAGACATATGAGTATATGACATTAATTACTAATACTAATGGATAATAAATAAATCTAAACGATAAATCATAAGTAGAATTAAAAAGGTTAAAATTGGCTTAACAGTGCTAGATTGTTATCAGATGTGAGTTAATTGCCACGTCAGGAAACAGCATTCCAAGAACCCAAACATCCTCTATTTTGTAAATACTTGAAACTCATAAATAATATTTCGTGATATGGTTACGTACAATATATCAAAGGTAAAACTATTGACGAATTCTTTAATCATACAAATGGATAAGAATCAAAATGTATAGTAATCTTTTAGAATTGTAAGATCGACACTCTATCAATTCCTTGGTGACATCTGAAACATATTAGTAGTAATTTTTACAGCACTGGATTTGGAGCTCCACTGGCAAGGCGTGAAGAAGGCAAGGCGTGATTTCGACATAATTATTTTTGCCGAGTCAAGTCAACTATTTTGATAATGGAATTTATTTATATTTAAATAATCATTATTAAACTCGTCCAATTATACTTCTTCATAATTAATAAAATCCCACCAACCATCTGGAACTCCATACTTTTTTAAAATATTTTCTTCGGCGTAATGAAACTCTTTGGCATCCATGTCTCCATCAGAATATTGATATTTCATATAGGTATATGATCATTTGACTTGCATAATTATTGACCTTTTCACTTAAATTGTATTTATAAAGTAGATCACGCAACATAACCCTTGATCCTTGTCATTTTCTGTTTATGTGGTTGGTTGAAATGGCTACAAGTCGTCTATAATTAATTAGCACATATTTTTATAAGACTAATAGTGTTTTATGTCCTCAATTTTCAACATTTTCTAAAATATATTCACAACTTACTTTAATTAAAAAAAACCCTTATCTTTAAGATTGTTCCAAAATGAGTATATTCTCACCTTTAATTTTTCCCCCTATATATGTCCCCATCTTTATGTTAAAGACAAAAAGATCATATCTTTAAACTTTTTCTATAATATCCTTAATTTCATGTTAATAGTATTTTTTATACGCATATTTTTATTTCATATATTATGTGGAAAGGTATCTTATAAATTTAAATTTTAGAAAATGTACATGTGTTGAATGAGAACTCTTTGCAATATGGAATGCTCAAAAACTTCATTCAACACATGCATTTTTTAAGATTTAAGTTCACAATATACAAATTTCAACAACAACAAAAAAAGTTCACAATGTACATCTCTCATAGTATTGTAAATAAAAGATGTGTAGAAAAAAGCAAATAAATAAATTATTAACATGTAACTTTTTTATAAGTTGATGATATATTATGGAAAAAGCTTAAAGATTAGGATTTTTTTTTTTCATTAATATAAATTGAGGACATATGTTGAAAAAAACTTAAAGTTGAAGATATATTTTGGAAAAAACTGAGTAAGTTGGGGACATATCTTAAAAAAAAAAACTGAAAAATGAGGATTCCATTTTCATTAAACACAAGTTGATAACATATTTTAGAAATCACTAAAAATTGGATATATAAATTACACACTATTAACCCTACTTTTATATGTGTAAGGAATTAAGGATCCACGATATATAATATGAGATGAAATACTATATCTGTAATAAAAATAATTGCTTTAGAAATATGATAATTTAATTTCGAACTGTCAAGAGTATCTTTCAAATTTCCAGTAAAATATTACATGGAATGTCATTTGACCAAGCAATGATGTTTGAAAAATTCATTCCACGACGTGCAAGTTCTAGTGATTCTTCTATATTATAAAGGGATTCAGTATTTAGTATACGATTATAAAAAAAGAAAGGTACATATGATTAAAAAACCACCATATTATATATCTACACTTTATATAAATTTAATTTGTACTTTGAACATAAATATTTATACTCCATAAGAAGGTGAATTTCGGAACTAAATACGCACTATATGTATATGATAAAAATTAGTAGTATTAATTTAAAAGGTAAACTAGTTATATTTATTGTAAAAACTTGCAGCTTTGGTTTTGAATAATAGTTTGAGATTTTTGGTGATGAGATTTATGTCTGGGATTAGTTAAAGATGTCATAAAATGCAATAAGATGAGGTATGGGGTAATGATGTAAGAAAGAAGAGAGACAAAATTGATTGGTCGACCATGAATTGTGTGGATATGATGATGAATAATTATATTTAAATTAAATTATTCTCAATTAATCTTAAAAGGAAACTTATCTACGATTTTAAATAAAATGTCAATCCTGACAGATATCAAGACAATAATAGGTGGACGCATGAGATAATTTTTGTCCAGATTAAATTATTTCTCAATTTGTTCTAAAAAAATTATGTAACGAAAGAAAATTAAATAATTAATTTAAGAAAACCATCACTCTTACTTTTACTAAAATACCCTCAATTAATGTACTTCAATAACCACGTCTAGTCCTTTCTTGAATGTTTCGTGTGCTCATTGAATAGTGTGAATATTTTTCTTTGAATCTCACAGCTATTTTTTGTTTTTCAGACAGCATTCTTAATCCTGGTGATTTTAAATTTATACTAATAAATATTTCTTTATCTGCCAAGTATATGGGATGACAGGAGGCATATATGGAGTATTGAGAAATTGAAGATCTATTGTACTGTTGAGTTTTTTTTCTTCAAAAAATAGGAATATAATTTCTTATTTATTTTTCATTTTTAGAGAAATATTAATATAGATACTTGGCTGTGAACAATATGATTAGGTGCTACTTAATTACAACTATCACTATGTTGGTGAGTAGCATGTTATACGCATAATTATCACAAGCAATTATTAGAAATTACAAGAACAAATTATCTCCATTTTAATCTTCAAATTTCACTAAGGCAAATTCTCATATATTCTAATAACTAGTAACTGTACTCTAACATATAAATTTTGTTGAAGTGTAATAATAATAATTCAATATTGTATCGTACCATATGATATACACATATTAGTAAGATGTAACCAATAAGAATAAAAAATCATGTTGCTAATAAGATGCCACCAAAATTATTACAGAATGTCCGACAAAGTTCAATAATACTAAGAAAAAAGGTTTGCAGGGAAAATAGGAATTAATATACTTCCTCTCTCTATACGCATTTATGGAGAGAGAGAGAGAGAGAGAGTCAAAGTCGGCATAATATAGAGGGAGAAAAAATGTCAGATTATTTGACAATTTAACGCTGCATTTTACAACTCAGAAAAGCTACAAGCATCACTCCTTTTGTACAAAGGCCAAATCACTCTTTTCTTTCATCGTCATCCTCTTAGAAAGTCTTCTAGAGAGAGATTTTTAATTGAAAAAATACATAAAACTACCCACCTTTTCCAAAACATCTACTCTCTATATCCATTTCTCAAAACATCTACACCATATACCCATTTACTATTCAAAAGTCACTTTTCCCCACTTATTTGACTTTGTTTCATGCTATTTCCACACCAAATTTGCTATGAACAAATGAAAATATTTATCCATTATTCTGCTGATCCTACGCTCCCAAATTGGTATCAGAGCCTAGGTTTTTATTGAGGAATAATTAATAATTAAAACTAAAAGTATTATCCTAACGGAGGAGACGTTCCCAGAAATTATGGAACCGGACATTTGTCCGAGTTATGATACTTACAGGAG
>JAYJMF010000073.1:1102067-1113773 GCA_036873715.1 Salvia sclarea
AGAATATTAATTGTGCTACTTCGGGAGCAACAATTAAATCAATATAATGATAATGCCCAATACAATTCAATAACAAGGAGAGAAAAAAATACTCAAAATAAAGCTTAAAAAAAATTACAATGTCAATATTTTAGTATTCATCGGGAATACTAATTTTATTTGATGTGTTCATCATAATCTAATCATATTTAATGTATGAAGAGATATTGTTGTGTTCATCAAGAACATCAACGATTTATTTTAATAATCTTCAAGATTATTAAGAATTGTAAATTTATGTTTCTTTCGGAAACAATAAAAATTGATACAATATAATCGAATCAGTAATCAAATCATTCAACAATAAATATTGCATCGATTTATTTATGAATCTTTAATAATCAAAACATGTAGATGCCATTAATCAAGTGATATAGCAACAATAAAAAAATATAACCAACTATTTCATTTTCGATTTGGATGATTAAAATGTATCGACTACATTGGCTTTCAAATAACATTTGCCCTTTGTTTCAAAAGAAAAATATCATCACAAGTAAGAACAATTTGTATTGTAGGAAAGGAAAAAACATCTACCAAAACCACTTGCTACTGCCGCCATCAATGTTGTCACTATTTTTTTTCCCACATAAATATAGATATGAATCTCATATTCATAAATTGCATATTCGATGGAAAAAAAAATCATTTCACAAAACAATTTTATATGATCTTTTGAATCGCAATCCATCAAATATAATTATTCAATCAATATGTCAAGAATATTACCTCGTCGGAAAGACATGATTCTTTCCTAGGGCATACCTTCAATATACACTCAATTGGGTAGAGACTCGTGCTGATAACGTGTGATAAACTAGAGAGAATAGAGAGAAGAACAATAGAGAGAGGAATAGTCTTGTATTCAAGAGTGTACAAGTGTGTATTACAATGAGGGCTAAAGCCTCTATTTATAGGGAGATACAATGGTTTAGAGTTAGGGTTTAGACATCACTTATATATGGTAGGTCAATACATACCATAACAATAAATATTCTATAACAAATAACACATTTTTACGTACGTGGATGATATATATATTTTCCGTCGTCAAAGAACCGCATGACATTACATTCCATTTTCATGTTCTAACGGGATTATTAGTATTTAATGACACAAATTATAATTATATATAAATTTTGTTATTTTAATACTCCCATGTGATAATTTTTCCTAATTTCTTCGTCCTTCAAAAGTGTGTTCATTCACTTTTTAGACACATAAAAATTCAACAATCTCATACTAATATATGCATAATTTTTCAAAAAATAATGCACTCACATTCATTTTATCACTCTTCTATTAAAATCCGTATCATAAGTACACTTTTTAAGGGATGGAGAAAGTCTTTTTTGTTAAGGTAAGAATAATTTTGTATTTTCTTTTCCGAAAGATAATGAAGATATTAATTCGGACAGGATTATATAAACTCGAAAACATTGGCTGAGAAAGAGATACTGAGCTATAACGGGCGTGGGTTGGAGGTGGTGAGCCTCGCTTGTGGGCTCGTTGGGGGCGATACGGTCCAATCCATGGTCCCCGATAGCATGAGCGTGCTAATATCGCAAGCTATGAGTGATGAATTTAGGTACAAACTTTTTAGAGAATTGGAAGATTTGGATTCCAAGGTTCCAATTGCACACGTCCAAGATGTCATTGAAGCACACATTTTTGCAATGGAGAACCCACACATCAATGGCAGATTTCTTGTTGCTAGTGCTTTCTTGAAATCAATGGAAATTGCATCTCTCATTCAGAAACATTTTCCACACATAACTATTCCACCCGAGTAAGACTTATTTCATTAATTTTTTTAAAAATATTTAATTTCATGAGATTTATGGATGAATTATCTATAATTTATTTTTATTGGATTAATTATTAGGTTCATTGAAGATACAAAGAGAGAAACTAAGTGGGGTTCAAGAAAGCTGCAGGAGGTGGGATTTCAATACAAATTTGATGCTGATCAGATTATATGTGACAGCATTGCTTGTGCTAAGAGATTGGGTGCCATATAGTTTCATTATCTTCACTCAATTTGAAGTTGCTTATCATCAAACGATTATGTGTAATGTTTTAAATGAGTACGAAGATAGAAGAATAGAGAGAAATAAAGGGGGAATTGTACGAGAGAAAACCCACCCCAAAATAGTGATAAGTGGGGACCATCTACGAATTAATAACAATATTTTAAATGAAGAATAACTAGCATATTGGCCTTCCAAGTGTACGTCTGTGATGCATTATTACTTTCTCCCTCTTGCCATTCATGACAACTGTCTCATTTACTTCGCTTCACAATAATATCATGAAAAGTGATTCTCTCTCTACCTCCAATTATGAAATTCAAATTAAATGCTTTTATTCATCAAATGTGACCAATTAGATACGTGGCCAGTTCGGATCCTCTATTATTAATCATGTAGCTGACTCTCAGGTAGTAATTTTACTATACACTGCAATGTAACATTAATTAAACTAAACAATAACAGAAGAAGATATATTTGCAGAGAATGCCCAAGTAATTCATTAATTACGACCTAATTTGTTTTTGATCTAATCTGCAGTTATCTCAAAATTTCTAATAAACTAGATATGTAGATAGCATTCAATATCGTCATCCTACCAAATTCATTTATAACACGAAAGTCTTCTTTTTCTTGGAAAGATTCATAACACAAAAGTTAAAACATCTTTAAAAACATACACAACAGAGAGAGAAATATGAATTGAATGAGTAAATGAAGAGCATATTTATATGTAGTGAATAATCAAACTAAATTTTAGCAACAACAAAAAAAAAAAAAGATGAAGAAGAGTGTGAAGGTGTGTGTGACTGGAGGTGCAGGCTACATTGCCTCTTTTCTCATCAAGCATCTTTTAGAGAGAGGCTACACCGTTCATGCCACTCTGAGAAGTTTAAGTATGCTTCTTATTTTAATTTGTTTGTAAATTTTGTCTTCAAAAACTTATATATATAGATCTTTGTATCTAGCTACTATACTAAATTATTTATAATTTTGGTTTTTGGTGGTTGATTTTGAAGATGATGATGCAAAAGTAGGACTACTGAAAAGCCTTGATTATGCAGAAACAAGATTGAAATTGTTTGAAGGTGATATATATAATCCAACTCAATTTGAAGCTGCTATTGAAGGCTGTGAATTTGTGTTTCACGTAGCTACGCCGATGCAACATCACAATGGCACCCAGGTTTATTTTAATCCATTTCTCTAAATCTCGCTTTTTTAACTATTATTTTGAAATTAATATCATATGATTCTTGAATTTTGTTACGTATATATTAGTACAAGAATACCAGTGAGGCAGCGGTTGATGGGGTGAAGATCATAGTTGAAAGCTGCATCAAATCAACCACGGTCAAGAAATTGATCTACACCGCCTCCGTTATGGCGGCGGCGCCCTTAAAGGGCGACGGCTCCGGCTACAAGGACGTCATGGACGAGACGTGTTGGACTCCTCTCGATCTCTCCTATGAATCGCACTCTGTATGTATATTAAATCTTTATTTTTTTTTTCTTTTTTCTTTTTTAAATCGGGTCACGATCTCTATTAGCAACGGAATTTCTGTCTTGCTAACACTAATTATATATATTTCCCTTGCTAAGAAAATGTTAACGACGGCAAGTTCCGTCTCCGATCCGTCCTAATTAGACTCTAACAAGGGAAATGTATTACTATGCCACCAACCAATTATTCCAATTCGGAATTACTCCATCGTTACTCATGATTAACGACATAAATGCTTGTTTTAGCTATCGAATTTTCTGTTGCTAATTTTGATTTTTTTTTTTTTTTGGTAGTGATATATGGTGGTACGTTTTGAATAACAGGCCTCTAAAGGCACCAACTCCAATTGCGTCAATTAATTGTAACAAAATTAAAAAAATTCTAACTCGGCCCTTAATTTTTCATGTTTGGACAGGATTATATAAATTCAAAGACATCGGCCGAGAAAGTAGTCCTAAGCTACAACGGTGCAGGGATAGACGTGGTGAGCCTCGCCTGTGGGTTGGTCGGGGGCGAAACGGTTCAATCTTTCGCCCCCAGGAGCATGACCGTGCTTATAGCACAAGGCTTGAATGATGGGACATCTTACAAAGCTTTGAGAGAATTAGAAGATTTGATGTCCAAAGTGCCCATTGCACACATAGTAGATGTGATTGAGGCACACATTTTTGCAATTGAGAATTCCAACATCAATGGCAGATTCCTTGTTGCTAGTGATTTCTTGAAATCTGCTGAGATTGCATCTCTAATTACCAAACATTTTTCAGACTTAAATATCGCACCTGAGTAAGATAGTTTTCTTTGAAAATCAGGTTTTTGGGCTTATATTTATTTATGAAACATCTAATATTTTATTATTTTTTCTGTTTCAGATTTATTGAAGATACAAAGAGAGAAACTAAATGGGGTTCAAGAAAGCTGCAGGAATTGGGATTCGAGTACAAATGTGATGCTGACAAGATTATATATGATAGCATTGTTTGTGCTAAGAGATTTGGCAATGTAGTTTGAATTAATTGCTGTTGGTCATCTTGATTTAGGTAGTCACAATTTAAGATCGAATTCAATAACATATCTTAGTTATAAACGTAGTATATGTTCCCTTTTTTGGTATTCAAAAGTTTGTGTTTGTTTGTGATATGCAATGGTCGCCTAATACACAAATCCAGTTTATTATGTCGAGAGTTGTTTTTCTTTTTTAACTATGAGATCGTTTGCTTACAATTCAATGTTTATCCTTGTAGATGTATCATGTTTATTTTTATTTTATAGTAAATTTTATCGTTGTAACTGTGACAAAAAAAATTAGATATGTAACGAAATCAATTGGTTAAATTAATTGGTGGATGTTGGAAATCAAGAATATCTCAATAATATCCTAAAAATATAGAATCGAGAACACAAAAAATTTAGGTGGTTCAATTGTTGCGAAGCTAACATATTGGAGATCTAACATAGGGCCAATCACATATAACAACAAAAATGAAACATTTTACAGCAAGATTCATGCCTCGACTACCTAATCTTTGCAATAAAAAATTCTTTTACAGTAAACGTAGTTGACTGATGGTGGCATCCCCACTATGTTTCCAATTCCAACTATAAAAATGTGGCATATATATATATATGAGTATTTATAAGCAAGAGAAAACTTATAAACACCTAATTATGAAGGTGTGTGTGAGTGGTGGTGCTGGCTACTTAGCCTCTTTTCTCATCAAGACTCTTCTAGAGAAAGGCTACACAGTTCATGCTACTCTCCGAAGCCTAAGTATATTACTAATTTTTTAAATAATTCCCTTTTTCCTATCAGAGAAAAATGTTATTTATATACAGTCAAAAAAATTGAATTATTTACTTGTTGATTGAATTTGAAGGCGATGCTTCGAAAGTAGGACTATTGAAAGGACTTCCTGAGGCAGAGACAAGATTAAAGCTATTCGAAGCTGATATATACAATTCAGTCGAATTCGCAGCTGCAATTCAAGGATGCACGTTTGTGTTTCACGTAGCTACACCTTTGTTGCACTATACTAATAAGGCTCATCAGGTTCCAAATATATTCGATATTTTTCTTCAATGTAAATCTCTAATTCATATTAGAACAATAATATATATATATATATATTTATATACTTGTGAGGCAGCAGTGGCTGGGCCGAAACCTGCATTAAATCTAAGACGGTGAAGAAATTGATCTACACGGCTACCGTGATGGCAGCGTCGACGCCTCCGCCTACAAGGATGTCATGGACGAGACTTGTTGGACGCCTCTCAACCTCCCATACGAAATGTACTCCGTATGTATATTCAAATCTTGAAACTATTAGTGCCCGAAATCAATATTTGAATGAACATTTTTATTACGTTTTCAACAAGGGCACATAAATTATTTTTCTATGTCCGCCCCTGTTCGAGCAGGACTACATAAGCTCGAAGACGTGGGCGGAGAAAGAGGTGGGGCGGTACAATGGGAGAGGGGTGGAAGTGGCGAGCCTTGCGTGTGGGCTCGTACGATCCAATCGTTCGTGTCGGCGAGCATGTGTGTGCTGATAGCACAAGCCATGGGTGATGGGACATTGTACAAAGGTTTGAGATGTTTGGAGGATTTGATGTCCAAAGTGCCCATTGCACATATAGTAGATGTGATTGAAGCACACATTTTTGCAATGGAGAATTCGGACATCAATGGCAGATTTCTTGTGGCCAATGCTTTCTTGAAATCGGCAGAGATTACATCTCTGATAAAGAGACATCATCCAGATGTAGCCATCCTACCAGAGTAAGATTAATTCTTGAATGTGAGAAAATTGGTATATTGAATCTTTCTTTAATCTTCAAGAAAATGAGTGTTTTTTTGTGTTGTGATTAAAGGTTTGTTGAAGATACAAATAGAGAAACGAAATGGGGGTCAAGGAAACTGGAGGATTTGGGATTCCAATACAAATGTGATGCAGACAAGATCATATATGACAGCATTGTTTGTGCCAAGAGATTGGGCAATATCGTTTGAATTTATTTTAAATAGGAGTAATAAATAAGACAAGGAGGGATCATTGCTAAATTTGTAGATCCACATCGCACGATATCAACTGTGTGTTGTGATCTGGTTAAATTTTAACTCGTTACATAGGTTTGGGTTTTGTTTGGAAGATGGTGGCGTGTAGGCTCATGTACAACGCAATGTTGGCTAAAATTGTTCAATCTCATACGAGTTATGATCCATCTCGCGATGAATCTAGTGACATATTTATGTGCTTTTTGTATGAGTATAATAATTTGAGTTGTATTATTCATTTTTAGAAATGTACGTTTCTTTTCTTTTCTTTTTTTAGCTAAATTGGTACATAAATTTAAAGGCCGCATCACAAAGTACTGTAACTTAGAGATCGATTCACCTATTTTGGACTTCAAATTGAAGAAGAAACTCAAGTAAAGCGTTCACTACAAAATTTAATTGCGATATAATTATATTATGATAGAAATAGAATATTAGGATATCGAATATTAGTGTTTGGGCCTTTCTTTGATAACAAAATAATCCAAACATTCCAGCAAATACGCATACTAAATGACCCGGGTTTGATTTGGGCCCAATTTGCATAGCCGTTACGCTGTTGCATTAATTAATTTATCAGTTTAATTTTACAAGTTATAAATACTTTTTGAAGTTTATATTTTATTGTTATATGTCAGAATTCTCAATTAATTATTTGTTATCTTGAATTAGCCAACAATTCTACAATATTAATTTTTGCACTAATAATCTTTATCAGAGAGAGAGAGAGAAAGAGAAAGAGAGTAGGGAGATTCTTGGAGTCATTTGCATTTCTCAAGTGTCACTCAATATGAGAATCATTGATTCATTATTAAGATCAAAGATACACCATTCAATTTTAATTCAAGAATATCAGCAACTCTAGGCTCAAACAGGACTAATACATTCTACATTTGTAAGAACATCCAAAATGGCCAACTAAAGAGATCAAACAAGAAAAAAAGATTGTTTTCAAGTTACTCTTGAAAATCTACCTAGTTCTTGAAAAAAAAAATCTCTTGGTCAGCATCCTCTGTAACTCTCTGCTACACATTATGAGCAATTTGGATTATTTCCAAGATGCTGGCTAGGATCACTAGATACATTTCTCTTGTGAGATGACTAGTAAAAATCGAGCAAGTGAGATTCGAAATCCCCTGCACCGATGGAGATATCGAAATCTCCCAATGAATCGAAGTGTGTGATTGGTGTCCGATTCGAATTCGAGATGATCTCACCAAACTCCGAGTCCGAGATGCCAAAGTCGTTGACAAGGCAAGGCGATGGAGAGAAGTAGGAGTCTGAGGTGGCCGGGGAGAGGAACGAGGGCGAGTAGCTCGTGTTGATGAACCGGTTAGCCTCCGAGAAGAACTGATTCTCCACGTTTTCACACTCGATTGGAGTGGAAGGGAACGAGAAGGAAGGGAGAGGCTCCTCCTCTTTGGACCCAACGAGCTCCCGGCTCTCGGTCTTAACGAGCATTGCTCGTTGGGAGGAGCATGTGAGGCTCTCTTGTTCCTTCCTTTCTTTGGTCTGCCTCAGCCTGCAGCTGTGCTTCCCTCTGTATATGACCTCAAACACCGTCGGGTCCTCATCCGCCCGTTGCACCTGCTTCGTAGCAAGGCACCCTTGCGTGTTGCGATGAGTGCATCGGTAATAAGCCCTGCAAAATGGCGTCACCGGAAACGGATCAACGTACATCCACAAAAGCCTAAGGCTTAGATGAAACTGTAAAAAAAGTAAATTCATGCTCTTCACAAAGCAAGTGGGCTTATGCGTAGGTCCCAGATTTCTGCTAAACTAAGCAAGTGGCAAATTTAAAACAACAGAAGAAGCAACTTGCTGAATATCTCAGTACAAAAAATTTAATGGTTTTAGCTATAGATGGGAATAGGGGACACCTTTCCTCATTGATGACAAGGTCAGAAACACACAACTACAACATGTCCAAAATGACTTCATCTCCAAAAAAAGCACACATCCTCAAAGTCAAAGCCTTAAACAAAAGAAATCATGTACTAGTAATCATGACTTTTCATCTCTAGCCTTGAATTGGATGATTCACAACTACAAATTAACATGTCCAAAAATGACTTCACCATCAAAAAACACCACACCCCTTAAAGTAAAAAAACAAAAAAAAAACCTCATGTAATAACCAAACATGTTCTAAAACATTTCATCTTCAAAGAAAAAAACACAAATCTTCAAAGTCAAGAAATGATCAATCAAAAGCTTCATCTCTCACCTTGGGTGAGCAGCCCCCAAAATATCTTTCTGCCCATATTTCCTCCAATTATAGCCATCATCAAGCTGGGCTTCACCTCCTGCCCCAGCACTAACTCGCACGTGCTCACTCCATCGAGGCATAGTCTTCCTACATTACACATAAAAAAACCAACTAAATTCAATCACACAAACCTTAACTTAATCGAGAACAAAAAAAGACCAAAATTTTAAAAGAAAAATTACCTCTTCTTGGAGATGTGATCAGACCCTTCACTTCTGGGAGAGCCCTCGATTGAAATCGAGGGCTCAAAGAGCTTCCCCACAGAAGAATCGGCGTTTCCGATTAGAGCAAGAAGCGTTATTGCATTCTCGTAGGAGGAGAGAATGCTCTCCACCAAAACATCGCATGCCTCTCTGGAAGTCGTAGTGGGATGCAGCTGCCTCTTCAGCTCATTTGCGAGCTTCTTCCCCTCAGTTAGCACAGTTATCACAGTCTTCTTCTCTGCAACTCCAGCTTTCTCCATTTCTAACACCCAAAAAAAAGTTTCTTTTTTTCTTGCAAGATTCTTGATTGTGTGATCAAGAGTAGCTGGGTTTCTCAAGAGTGTTGGATGTTGAAGATCATAATGCGAACTGGGTTTTAATCTACCTCGAAAAGGGGTTGTGAAATCTTTGTAAAGTTTGGATCTTGATCAAGAATCTGGAGGTTTTGGACATGGAAATGGGCAGATGAGATGGTGAAGTTTAATTTATGTTTGTTGTTTGTGTTTGGTGATGATGGAATGAGGAAAAATAGGTGGAGGGGATGTGAATATATAAAGTAGGAAAAAAGGATATGAAAAAGAATAGATTTTTGACTGGTGAAAGGTACTTGGATTTTTCGTTTTTTATGTGCTTTTTTATGTTTACCATATTATTTTAGTAAAATAATGTTGGATGGATAGATAACAAGAATGAATAAATCGGTATAGCTGACCCTTTCAAAGTGTAGCCACACACTATCGTGCATTTTGCACCACTTTATGCAAAAAAAAATGTATGATATTGCACTATTGAGATTGGAAAATTAATAATTTAATTTGGTCTTAACTAACTGGTATTTCTAGATTTAGAAAGTGGGTTTAGGTTTATTTTATATATATTAGATAAGTATTAATCAAGAAGCAAAGGGTGGAGGGGAATTACAATCTACAAGCCAACACTTTCAAACTAAAAAAATCATATTTGAAGAACTATATTCTATAAGCCACGTACATAAATTTGTGTAATTACCTTCACTTCTATAAATAAATAGTTTTTTAAAATTGCATAAATTAAAGTCTCGTAATTACTTGCACTTCTGTAAAGACTTTCTAAAATAGCATAAATTTCCTACAAATATCGTAAAATTGAGTCGCAAGTTTGAATGAGATAAAATCGAAATTTGTTTGAGGTTAAAAACATCTAGATAAGATCCCTAAAGTCATTAATTAATGAAACAAAAGAAATATTTGGTAAAAAAAAATGCACAGATTTTGGAAGGGAAAATGACAAGTTTCAAATGGAAAATAGTCATTTAGAGATATTCTCTTGACCTACTATAAAAAAAATTTAAATCTCAATTTTTTCATAAACAATTATTTGAATTCGTTATAAAATAATATGATGTGTTGATCACTAGTGAACATAAGTACTTTGTATAATGCATAGATGTTCTTACTTCTTAGCTCAATATTGTACAATTTGCTAGATCCTTAATTTATATTTCTAACAAACAAGGTGATAATTGCGCTCTCTCTCTAAAAAAATGGAAAGAAAAAAGCATAGTGACCATTTTGTATTGCTCGCCGAACTAATTGAAAATTAATGCGTTTATAAGTACTATATGTTTGAATTTTCTTGTTTCCTTCTTCCAATTCCTGTTTGAAAAAAACCCAATTTTCCTTGATGAAGAGAACTTTTTTGATTTTTCTAGGCAATTTCTTAGAGAGAGAGAGAGAGAGTTCATAGCCATGGAAATTTAATAGAAATTGAGTGGACAAAGGATAGTAAGAGTGGTGCTACTCTTCTTATTATCTACGTAAAAGAACAATAGAAGTTTCCATGAAATTCAAATTTATTGGAAAAAACAACCAAATTAAATTTCAAGAAAGTCAAGAAAAATGAAGCATTCCGCGAATCTTCAATAATCTTTCCGCGTTGTTTCGAACTGCGTTAGCGTGTAATAATAAGTGCCACGTAGTGTGAAAACAAAGGCAAGCCCCTCGCCAAAAAAAAATCAGAAAATATTGGGGCCCACAGTGACATCAAGTTTATGACGTCATTTTCTTGAACCCGCTTCTCACGCTCAATAAAGCGATAATATGAAAAACAAATTAAAATTAAGAAGCGAAGCAGCCACAGACGAACCATCACTAATATTGTTTACATTGGTGATAATTTTGTTTATGATTATTGAAATTTCACTTTCTTGTCTAGCCCAGGCCACAAAATTTTTATGTAGGAAGAAAAAGTCGACAATCTAAGAGTGAGCGAAGCGCAGCGGGAGCAGCCGCGGTCGCTGCGGTAGCTACACCGCTGCCGCCCGCCACGTTAGCGCCCGCCCTCCCCCTTCTTTCGCCCGCCACGTTTTTCCCTTTTTTTTTTTTTTTTTAAATATCACAATTTATCTATAAATATCCCTTCTTCCTCACCATTTTCTTCATCAATCCTTCCACCTCCTTCATTTTATACACCACTAGTATTTGCCCTCCGTGCGATGCACGATTATAGTTTTATATTAATATATAATATATAGTAATAAATTAGTAATAATAGTATTTAAGAATAGCTAGAGTAGATAACAAAAGTATTTGTATTACCACTATGATATAAAAGTAAAAAAAAAT
>JAYJMF010000073.1:1121855-1158587 GCA_036873715.1 Salvia sclarea
CTTGTTGGAAAGCTCCACGGTCAAATCGCCTCGAAAAGCATGGTTGCATTACCTCGTCGAAATGCTTGTACATATCCCAAAACCTATTTATATACAAAATAATTTTACTATATGTTCTCGTCTCAAACTCATACAGCAATATGATCTAATAGTAACTCATATAACAATATGAGACAATTAGGAAAAATTATTAAATTATTAATTAATATTGATATAAGGAAATAGGAAATTTGAAATGGAGAGTATAAAAAGATTAAGGAATGAGATTTAATCCATAATATTTATTTGATCAAATTAAATTAAACTGTATAATAAGATTAGAATATATAACTAAATACTATTTGAAATTAATAATAAATTAGACTGAGATATTAATCTCCCAATTATGCTAAGTTGACATAAATAAAATATTTATCTGGTCAAATTAAAATAAATTTATCAGGGGCGTCTCGTCTCGTTGGAAAGCTCCATGGGTACATCGTCTTGACTCGTCTCGCCGAAAAGCTGCACGATTGTATCTCCTTACCGAATCGTTGAACGGTTGCATCACCTCATCGAAATGCTCGTACATGTCCCAAATACTATTCACAAATTAATTTTACTATATGTTATCATCTCAAACTCATACATCAATAAAAGCTAATTAGGACCCAAACAACAATGTAAACTAATTACGAATCCATATAGCAATATGAGCTCATTATGCTAAAATTTATTTAATTAAAATTGTTTATTTGGTCGAATTAAATTAAATTTATTGGGGTCACTCGCCTTGACTCCCTTGTCGAAATGCTGCATAGTTGCATCACCTCGTCGAAATGCTCGTACATATCGATATAGTGATATGAGCTAATTACAAAAGAAATTATTTAATCTAGAATATTAATCTAGCAAAAATTAAATTCAATTTATCATATTGGTCGCCTCGCCTCGTTGGAATGCTCCCCGTTTTATTAGATATAATTATAAAGCCTCGCCAAAACGTTGCATGGTTGCATCACCTCGTCGAAATGCTCGTACATATAATCTTATTTACAAAATAATTTTACTATATGTTCTCATCTCTATGTCATATAACAATATAGTCTAATTAATAACTCATATAGCAAATGAGATAATTAGAAATGAAATTATTAATTAATATTGATATAAAATAATTAAAATTCCAAAAAATTAGAAAATAAGAAATTTAAAATGAGGAGTGTAGAGAGATTAAGGAATGAAAAGAAATGAGATTTCATCTAAAATATTTATTTAGTTAAATTAAATTAAACTATATAATATAGTCATCGAATTAAATTGTAATCCTACTTTTATAAATTGATTATAACGTAAAATGATATTCGTCGAATTTCGAACGGTATTCTATAAATTTTAGCACAATTCGTGGAGTGTTTTATAATCATAATGAATGAATAATATATAAGATTCAGAAAATAATAAATAAGAAAAAGTGATGTGGCATGTGTAGAGGAGAATATGGGCTTAGGTGTCATGTTCTCGCCTATGATTTATGTCTTAATTTGAATTTGTAATATATACCACGAAGAATTGATGTGGGATTCAAATAGTAGTATCGTCTCGTTGGACGAAGCTCCACGTTCAAGTTACCTCAACATGCCTCACTGAAATGCCAAATGGTTACATTGCCTCACTGAAACGATGTACGGTTGCATTGATCTCGTTGGAATGCTCATACGTGTCACAAATCTCATTTAAAAATTAATTTTACTATATGTTATTCGATTCAAATCCATATAGCAATATGAGTTAATTAAGAACCAATATAACAATATTAGTTATTTACGAAAAAAATATATAATATAGCAAAATAAATTTAAAACTATAGTGTAATCAACGAATATGATTCAAACCTATATAGCAATATGAGTTAATTAAGAACCAATATAATAATATTAGTTATTTATAAAAAAAATATTTAATATAAAAAAATAAATTTAAAACTACAATGTAATCAGCGAATATGATGAGCATAAGTAATTGTTATATATTATTTTGTTATTTAACATACAAACTAATAGTACATTTTTACATAATTAAGGAAATGTAATATGTAGAATTGTGGGCTTATAATAATGATGATTTGTAATAATAACAATAAATAAGGAAAATTCAAAGATATATAAAAAAGGAAAAATGATGTGGCTTGTAGAGAGGAGAATGGGAGCTTAGGTGGCTGAATTCTTAGGAATTGGAATTATAAATAGATTAAACAACTTTCCTTATTTTGTAGGTATGATAATAATTTATTGCTTTTAGGAGATTAAAAGTATACCAATATGTTTTTTTTGAGTGAAATATAGATACGACCTAGTTAAAGAAAGTCAGCCCATGACAATTTGGGCCTTCTCTAATGGGCTTAGAATTTTACCTAATGTTTTTTAAAATTTAACGGCCCATATTATGCTCGATAGCTTCATTCAGTTTCACCAAAGCAACCACCACCACTTCTGCGGCGGCGCACGGCGTCTCTCTCTCTCTCTCACACACACAATGGAGTTTGTTAATCCTGAAGGTCTTCGGTTAGACGGTCGCCGTCCCAACGAGGTTTCATTATTTTCCAATAGAACTCTACAACTCAACTGTTGCAGCTCTGAGTTTTCATTGCGATTTTCATTAGTGATGTGTATGAGTATAATAAATGGTTCGTGATTTCAGATGAGGCAGCTTCGTGCAGAAATAGGCGTGATTTCGAAAGCCGACGGGTAAGAATTGGAAACTGTAGTTACTCTTTTTTTTTTTGGTGATGTATTCATGCGCTGTCAAAAGCTTATGTAAATTGATAGTATGAATAACAGTTGACCTAAACTGAATATGAATTGGGGCTAATTTGTACTGTTGATTGCAGCTCAGCTGTTTTTGAGATGGGAAACACTAAAGTCATTGCTGCCGTTTATGGTCCCCGAGAGGTGCTTTTTTTGCTCGCACAAAATATAGTATTTTTTTTATAATGTTTGCATATAGAGAGTTTCAGTTATGTGTTTAGCGAAGCTCATGTTTCTAATTCCTGCATCAATGTGCTTGTAAAAATTATGCAGATTGTAATGCGATTCTCTCCTTTCAGTGCTTTTTGTGGAAACTGATTAGTTTGTTCGAGAAATTGATAGGTTTCGTTGGAAGTTTTGCTGTGGTTGAGAATGTGACCTTTATGTTGAATATCTTTCAGGTCCAAAATAGGAGTCAACAAAGTAATGATCAGGCACTGGTAATTTATCTTTCTGCATTCACTGATTGCATGTTTTGGAATTTTGAGTTTTTATTCATGGCGATCATGCAGAGGTGATATGGTTTTCAGGTACGCTGTGAGTATAGCATGGCTAATTTCAGTACTGGAGATCGAATGAGGAAACCTAAGGGTGACAGGTAATATACAGTCGGACGAATCTAGTGCTAGAAAACTTGTTGCTAGCTTTGAGGCTTATTTTTGGCATATTGTCGTGTGCATGCTCGTATTTATAAACAACCTAGCTGCTCAGTGTTAACTTAACGGACATAGTACTCTCATGAGACGTAAAAAGACACTGCCGTTTCACAGCTGGTGTAGTTAATGATTTTCTGTACAACTAAGGAGTTGATGGTCGTTTCCAGTGCGAACAAAGCTTTTTAAGTTCTTGTGCCTTCCATTTGCATGTGATAACTTCCTAAGTAGTTTTTTTATGTGGTGTACAGGCGATCCATGGAGATATCTTTGGTCATTCGTCAGACAATGGAAGCGTGCATATTGACTCACTTGATGCCTCGATCTCAGGTCTGTTGCAAATAAAGTGGAAGCCTTACTGTCCAAATGGCCTCAATTAGTTTCCTCTTCTTTTAATCTTATATTCGTTTTTTTGTAATTTATGTTTGCAGATTGATATCTTTGTCCAAGTTCTACAAGCAGATGGAGGTAAGATAATGTTCTCTATTCCATCGGTGGTCCCACTGTCAAGTGTTGAGACGGTTACCATAGCTCATCTACGATCTAATTTATCCAGGAACAAGATCAGCTTGCATAAATGCAGCGACTTTGGCCCTTGCGGATGCTGGTATCCCAATGTCTGACATCGTTACCTCCTGCAGTGCTGGATTCCTGAACGGCACCCCTCTGCTCGGTAGTTAACAGTCTCATCTACTCGTTGTGCATTTCATTCTTTTGCATATGCTCTGCTCATATACGATCTCCTTTCATCACATAGAAATATAAAAGTAATCTCGAGTTTTGCAAATTAAACTCAGATCTGAACTACGTGGAAGATAGTGCTGGTGGACCAGATGTTACTGTTGGCATTCTGCCCAAGTTGGACAAAGTCACACTCCTTCAGGTCCCTTTCTAATGCATTAATCTCTCGTTTCTTGGTCTTCGATTGTGCTCATAAGTATGAGTAGACAAAAGCCCTTGAATTGGCATATTCCCTTTTTGCTTGAACTGACCAACAGCGTCGTCTTTTCTGGTAGATGGATGCCAAGCTACAAATGGAGACATTCGAAACTGTGATGCAGCTAGCTGTAGAGGGCTGCAAAGCAGTAGCTAGTTACATTCGCGAAGTAAGGCTGATCTCTTACTCACACCGTAGCTGTAGCTCTCTTGTATGTTCGATTTCTGATTTCTTTTTTCATTCGATAAATTTCCTCAGGTATTACTGGAAAACACCAAGCAGTTGGAGTGTCGCAGAGGCGTATAGAAATCGGAACTCGTTTGAAGCCAAATTTTGATGTTTTTCGTCACAATTACCGCAAATCTAGAATGTAAGATTTTAGCATGTGCGAAATGTAGACTTGATGCAATAGTCTTTGTGCAGTTCTTGTAAGTTCCAAAGATTTCAGCATTAGAAATTGTAACTTGAATCTTCTTTTTCTGGAAATTGAATTTACGGCAAATGTAGAATTGATGCTATAATTTGTGTCTGAAAACTGAAAAGCATCATTTCACAAATCACAAACTAAACTTCAGAATCAAAGTGCATCAAAAACATAATATTGAGCACAGTGATTGGCTAAAAGAGAGCAAATCTAAATGCCTCAAATCCCTACGCAACCAAACATTTTATCAGCCATTTCCAAAAAACCACAGGCTTCGATAAAATTGAACGAACAACGAGCACGACTCGAGCATCAAAAGTAGTCGAGGTGAGGTTCGAGTTCGTCGCAGCAGAAGCTCGAAGGTACAGCTGCAAGCTCGACTCTCCCTGTCCATTCTTCCCCTGGTTTGAGGGTGATGTTCTTCTCTATTGCTGCTGCATTAACACATAGCATCTGCTTATATTCTTCGTCGCCAAAATCTGCCATCGCTTTTGACTTCTTCTCCCATGGATTCCACACAACTACACGAAAAAATATCCATTTGTGTTTTAAGGCCACCAATGAGGTTATTGGCATTCAGGAAAAGATAATGGATACATACCCATATCAGGTAGCCCTTCCTTTCTGATGACATATGTTCGTTTCTTCTCGTGATCAAGAACAGCAACGCACTTAGGCGAGCTTAGGTAGACACGGTCAATCTGAAGACACGGGAAGGGGGAAATCAATCACCAGAAAGTAAGACACAATTTTGATGAATGTGGAAGAAGATTTACCTCGGATTCAAACGTTAGGGCATCGCCTTGCTCTGTGAATCGTTCCCGTTGGGAGAGGTTGTCGAGGTAGTCCAGCGTCTCTAAACCTTCTATCCTCACTTCGCTGTTGGAAATGTGGAAAAAGGGCAAAGAGAAGGCAAGAAAATTAAGTTTCAATGCCTTTAATAAATCATGGAAAGAATGAACAAATCTAAAAAAAAATGGCTATGTACCTAATGTCAGAAACAGAAAAATGTGTATTACAAGCCAAAGAGAAACTGAAAGGTTTCCCATTTATATTCCTGATGCGCGAGATCAGAATCAAATTTCCATCTGATGACAGGGAAACTCGAAGGCGAAACTCAAAGCTGAGAGAAGGCCAAAGAGAGGGTTCAAATCACCATGCTAAGAAGAGTGAGAAATAACAAAAATATTTCGAAATAAAAGTGCCTGAATACATCAGATTTTTACCCGTGAGGCCAGAACTTCAGATCTTCTTCAACGGGTTTAAGTAGTAAATCAACAAAGGATTTACCAAGAGAGTCATTTGGATGCAACGGAGGAGGATCATCCTCGATTGTCCACATCTTGTTCCTGGCAAATCCATGCTGCTCAAGCGAATGAGAGTTCCCGAACTGAGGCATGGACCATATATAAAAGTAAGATACATTCGTGATTTATGATTTTCATGAAGTATTAAAATAACAAAAAATACACAAATAGTTAATGGTGTACCTGTGGAAAGCAAATAGAGATGCCTCCACGCATTGCTTTCGGAGACTTAAAGATTGCCTGCAAATATTTTACAAAGCCATACAGCAATTTCATTAGCAAAAACAGTTATAAAAGAAAGAAATGGCTGAAAACATAGTACTTATTGGTTATACATTTCAGCACAGATGGGAACCACTGTAAGGATACTATTATTCATCTAATTACATTAAGAGAAACAAAAACTCTTCATGGAGTCGAAGGTTGAAACTCCCAACATCAGCTATATGTCTCCTAAAAAATGTGTCAATTTTCATTTTTTCTTTGCAATGTTGAAAACCTACTGCTTACTGCTGAAGAGAGATTCTATTGAATCTCCAAAATACATTGTTCCCCTTGAATGCCCCTTCTACCTAAATTGACGAATACTAATCCGATTCTCAATGTGCGAACCCATATATTCAACACAAGCTTAGTTTGAACTGTATAAAACTAATCTTAAGATATGCAGATTTACAGCTTCATTTAAGGTCTTTGAATCATGTTTTAAATGCCAATAGCACGAAGTCTAAGGTGATACATAACTGCAACTTCTCCTTCAAAGCAATTGTACTAAAATTGATATCGAGTGTTAAATAGTTTTATGACAAACAATTAATTCATATAAACAATTCAAATTATTTTATAGAAATCTGATAAAATGCAACACCACAATAGAAGAAAATGAATAAACAATACAGTATTTCTTATTAATTAGGACAGAAACCACACCTTACTAGTGGTGAAAAGAAGTTCTTCGCCTCTATCATTCCTCCATGAGATAACTTGTGCTCCGTGCAGGCTCACCTAGAATTGTTCACGAATTCATAATTGGAATAATTTCAAGGCAATCATCTAAATGCACACAGATATATTCGGCATAACAATTAATGGAAAATTTTCACAAGCCCTATTTCTGAAACAAGAATCACGAAGTAATGTAAACTTACTCGTGTAGACGCTCCTTGAGGGTTCCGAAGCACAACTTGGTCGATCCCATTCCAATCCTTTGTCAATTCAAGGGATGCTCTATGGTCCCAAACAGCCGCAGAATGCCCCATTCTCAAAAATAAAGCAGGAAACAAAATATTTGTTTTACCCTCGAGCGCAAAATAATACCTAGAATCCTAATAAACTCCTCGAATATGTATAACCCCCTTGACAGAAACGAAGGCAACAAAAGTCGGTGTGACAGCTATTTTCGACTTATCCTCTCAGTACCTTTGTGTCGAAAATCTTGCCAGCTACTGAGCCAAATTTATAGCCGACTTTTTCAACATTTTCAAATGCTGCTCTCATCCCACACCCTCAGATTCTGGAAATCCCCTTGACTCAAAGCCTGCCTGAAATACGTTACAAATTAAACTCTTATCCCTTTACCACCCCAGCAATATGTTCAACATTTGGCATAAGTCCTCCAACCAAAATCCTAAGGCAATCCCATACGACACTCCTCCAAATTAAAATATGAGGTAATCCAATAAAAGGTGCCAAACTTCAAAACTACAGCAATCCAATAAACCACAAAAATTGATCAAAGTAAAATCTCCTCCCCACAAATGCTACAAAATCTTGAATTGACAAGCAAAATCTCCTCTCCTTCCCACAAAAGCTACAAAATCTTGGAAAAGGGAAGGAATAGGAAATTTAACTCCCAATTCAAATCTAACCCCAAACAATCAACAGCAATTCAAGAAATAGAATAAATCTCAATGGGAAAGTCTCTCAAATATCAAACATTTATTAAAGAAAAACCCAATTCGAGCACAATACCAACTGGAGTAACTGAGCAATAAAGTCGGAATCTTTCACATGAAGCATTCAGATTCAAGAAAGCCTATTTCAAGAAAACAAACAGACAATCTAAAGCACTAAGAAACAATGATGGAAACTTTGAACAATATATACTTGTGCACAGTCCATCAAAATGAAGTGTGATGCAATCTTGAACCTAATCAAGCATTAATTTAAGTCTAGTTTAGATTCAAAAACAAACAATTCCAGAGGAGTAACGTAACCTGAGGTAGCAAGCAGGAATGTGGAAACATGGGATGTTTGGAAATAAAATAATGGAACATTCATGTGAAGCAATTAAAGAATGTAACTTTTTTATAAAAATAAAATGGGATTTTTTTATGGTTGCTTATTTTGCTGTTTTGGGAAGACGGAAGATGTGGAGAAAGATACGTGTAAGTACATGGAGTTGTACAAACGGTCGAGAGGGTTCCGCTAAAATGCGCCGGCTTTCAATGTACAACTATTTTCAAGAAGAAATAGGGCTTGAGGTACAACACCCCCAAAATCGGCAATTTGTAGCACCCACCCATCCCCCTCAATTAATTTCTAATTATTGATTTCTACATCTATAAAAATTCAAAATTTGAATCTTTATAGGTAATCAGGATTGTGTACTGACCTAATTTACTCAAAATAATTGAGGTAAAAGCACCGCGTTAAGTAGAATGTAGAATTTATGATTTCAAAATCTTGGACATCTTTGTTATTAGCCCCACAAACATTACTTACACATATGACAAAACCCTTGTAATAATATGGAACAGAATTTCAAACACTGGACACTTGTGTAATGAAGTGGGGTTTCCAATTTTAAATCCAAAATGGAGGGAAATATTGTAGAATCAGAATTATTTAAGTTTCCACATGTACAATATCTAGAAAACAATTTTTATTCTGCATATTATGTGATGCATAATACATCTCGTTTGGTATGAAGTACGAGATTAGATGTGATAAATTTGACTGAGATTAATTTTACAGTATAATAAATTAATATGATGATTGGTAGTATGTATAAATAGTATTAATAATATGTAACCCGTTGTTTGGTGAGATGTATTAAAATTAAATAAAACTAAAACCTCCCATAGTTAAGATTTGTCATACGTATACCACCTCTGCAGGAGGTATACGTATACCCACGAGTCCGTATAAAATTTTCGGACCTTTAATTTATAAAGGGCCACGTGTGTTGTACCAAACAAAATATTAGGGTGTGTTATTTATATTATACACCCTAATCACCCCTACCAGTGGCGTAGCCAGGATTTTTGATATGGGGGTGCGGAAAAAAGTCGAGTCGACGGACGACCGGCGGTGGCCGGTGGCTGGTGGCTTTCTCGCGAGACACGGCGCTAATAGGAAAGAGGAGAGCAAAGGCTGCGTGGGCTTCTGTTTCAATTGGAAATAAAAATTTGGAAGGAAAGGAATAAAAAAAATAGTTTTACTTACGTAATAAAAGGTCAAATAGTGGTGGTGGACTAATGGGAGACGGCAGAGATATTGGGATTTGGGGGTACAAGTTTTAAATTTTCTTTTTCTTTTAATAGAAACTCAATACTAGTAAAAAAAAAAAATGGGGTTACAACTGTACCCCCAATGCACCACACTCCCTCCGCCACTGACCCCTACCAAATGAACCCTAGTATAAATATGAAGAACAAGTATCTAAATCAAAATAAACAAAAATATTGATTTTTTAAAACTCATTTTCTAATACTATATCCTAATTTAATCATTGATTGACTTTAGGAAGTTTAATTGTTAGTTATTTTTCCAATGACTTTCTTACTCATTTGAAAATCTTAATAAGCTTATATAATTGGGATCAAAGGAGTATCATTATTAGTATTATTATGTTCCTTTATGCGGCTATCTTCCAAGAAAATAATAAACTACAATGATAAATGCATATACATATGAGTCATATGACCAATAACCAAAATACACAAGTATTAAACCAGTCTGAAATAGGAAAGATTGATTTATTTTCCAATTTTGAAACAAGACCACTAGAACGATCATAAGCCAAAAGGCCCAAAATAATAAAGATACAAAGAGAAAAGGAAACCATACCTTGGAAGTTGGTGCTAAAGAGTTGTGCGACTTGTAGAAAAAAACTTTTGCAGTGGAAAGAATTGACATGGGATAACCTATTAATTAATATCATTGAATGTGCAATATTTGATATTCGATTGGTGGGCATGCTTAATAATTTAGTTTCCGTCTCGGGAAACTATAAAAATGTACTACTCCTTCAATTCTTTTATATTATTCACAATCTATTTATGAGCAATTGAGCATCTTCATTTGAAAGGTTGGATTAAATATAAAATTTGTAATATGCACATTGCAATGTTTGTAGTGATTAGTGATGGTGGAATCATGGAAATATTATGCATGTAACATGATATGGGAGATGAGCATTTCAAAAATTTCAAAGAGAACATAACTTTTAATGGTGAGAGAAATGTCACGTGAGGTAGAGTGGTCAAGTTGATGAAGGTCACGTGTTAGGCGCGCCATGTTTTGGCCAATAAGATCTGTTGTCCAATGTCAACCTAAGACCGTTGACTTAAGTAACCCCAAAATTCTTCTACTTTCTTTTCCTTGGTTCCTTTTTCTTAACTTATGTTATGTGTTACTATTTCGCCGTAAACGAAATCAAAACTCATACTAGTATTTTATAATTTTATTCCATCTATAATTTTAAACATATTAATGGAATATGACTATATGAGTTCTCTAATTGGAGTATTTGATTTTCCCGTAATTGTAATTAATATAATTTGAACGCCTGCTCCGAAACTTTTGTGTATATCAATTTGTTATCTTCTTTTCACAAGTAAATAATCCAAAAAATTTTAAGACCGTATCACGGAAAACTCAAACCTCAAGTATTAATCTCATTACCATTATTCCACATTTTGGTCGTGCAACCTAAATATTTTTCACTTGGGTTCCAAAATTTGTCACAAATTTGGCAACATGGTAGAAAACATGAAACATAAAACGCAAAGACAATAAAAAATATTTGAGTACTTAAATATGATGTATTTCTTCACAACAACATTATACACCATCTCCTCGACTCAGTCGAAGGACCTCAAATTATCACAATCATCTCTAAAAAACCCAATCCACTATTACCTATATCAGAATCTCATCTAAAAGTTTGGAAACTCGTACAAGCTACACACACCCTTTTAAAATACACTTCTTTCTTTCCTTCTAGAATTACGACGACGCTACAGTTCGTCACCTCCGATGCCTCTGCATCGACTAATATTACGTAGCATCTCAGCAATCTGAACATTTAAAACACATTCCAGGCTTTGCTGAGGCAATCAGTTGCAATGAAATTAGGCTTGCACAACTCTTACCATTACTTACCACTCTATTACTGTTGTTAGAGGCAATTTCCGACGTGTTTATGCCAAAAGTTACCGGATCAACTAAAGTCAAGGATGGATGGAAGCTGAGCTGGTGAGTCAACCGGCAGCAACAGCGTCGGTCCTAGGACTACTGTCAAGAAGCTGATGGAGCTTAGCTCCCGGGCGACTAGTGTTGTCGTATGAGTCGCTGCTGTCCTCGTTTCTAACGTCGGATGAATCCGAGTTGTTAACTCTTGCAAGTAGGTTTACCGTGCCCACTGGTTTCAGCCTCAGATCGTCAATCTTGTGAAGATTCACCACCTCCTCTCTCTTTCCTAGTTGAGCATCTTCTAGTTTTTCCTACAAATTCGGGTCAGATATAAGTTTATATTCGAGCATACAAGATGAAATGGAAGTTTGGCAATGAGCTGGTAGAGGAGATCGAGCATTGTAACGTACTACTAGTGCAGCATTTTCAAGCTTTAGTTTCCCGGAGCTTTCCATTAGTTTATTTATCTCGGATTTTAGGGTCATGTTCTCAGAGGTTAGTGCTTGAACTTTGACAGCAAGTTCTTCAGTCTCAGCCTGCGTGGAAGGAAAATAACCACATAACGAAAAGGGCGGTAAGCAACTCGATATCTTATGAGGACTATCGATTAGATTGTGTTATTTTTGTCGTCTGTACCTGTTTCCTCAGTCGTGATCTTCTTGCAGATTCTCGGTTGGACTGTTTCCTTCTCTCTCTTTTCAACTCTCTTTCATTCTGCAACCAAATATCACGTTCAGAAACAAATAGCATAAAAGTAAGAATTCCCGACTCATATGATGCATCTAACCATATTGGCTGTGTGAAATTGCATGCAGTCGAAGGAAGTAACCAATTACAAAGATGTCTTGAACACACCTGCATCCAGCTTTCATTTGGAATTGATGGGTGTGGAACACTAGTCGGGCTGGAAATTGCACTCAGGGAAGGCTCCTTGATTTCCAATACAGGGCTCACATTCTCCATCGATTTCACTGACTTATTATTAGCAGGGGGAATCTCGTCCGTAAACTTCTCGGAAGCTTGGCCAACAACAAGAGGAGCTAAACTGCATTTTTTAGGAGCTTTCCCATCTTCTGAGGATTAAAGCATCAAATAAAACAGATCAGATCAAAATAATACCAAGGAGAACACGTTAAAGCAGGTTTCAGCAAATAGATTTGGTATACTCATGCAATCGTGCATGTGATAGAAAGTTGTGATGCTCAACATGCTTGACATACTCAAAATAGGTACTAACTAGGTCTGGAAACCAAAACAAAGAAAAAAGCTTTACCTCTTTCAGGAGATCCTTGTCCATTTCTCTTCTTGCCATTCTGATTAGCCTGCAAAATGAACCAGATTAAAATGATATACACAAGAATGGGAAGACCCTCATCTAGTAAGATAGATATCTTACCCTTGGGGCAACTCCATTACTTCCATCGCTGGAATCATCAGTCTCCTCACTGTTCATCAAACCAGATTTGGGCATTTAGTCGACAGAAACCATATGAATTTGTTCCTTAATGTCAACAATTGTAGTATGGCCATATAATAAAGCACCAAGTAATTTAAGGTAAATCTCCACAAACCTGTCCGTCGACATTCTTCGGTCAGTTTCATTCTCAGTACCATCACCATTTCCATTGCCTATTGATATAGCAAGCCCGTCAAATTCTTTCAGCTTCTTCACAAAGCCTCCATCAGTATTCCCTGATGACTTGGCTGGTGTTTCTACGCTCGCAGCAGGACCAGCCTATACGTAAAAGCACATAAAGTAATTAAATCTGGCTCTTCACCAACTCATAGGTCACTGCAAATGGAGTAGAAGCTTTACTGTAAACTTACCATAGGAACACCAGGATGTGCGTAAACTCCTCCGTGAGCATAGAAGGCAGCATATGGAGCTCCATAAGGAGGGATCATCGACTGAGAAAATCAAAGTTCAGAGTTCTGAACTATCTATATATTCCAAGTCTACTAATATATGAAATCAGACAGCTCAGTTGAAGGCTTAGCAAAACTGCAATACCTGTGGTGGACCCCACATATAGGGAGGCGGTGCATGCGGGGAAGCAACAGCTGAATTCATATATGGTGGTACAGCAAATCGGGGACCATAGTAAGCCTGATAAATAATCGTCCATAATAATAATAACCATTAAAAATCACTTAAATATTCTCATTACTGTGCATGGCTATTCCTCAAGTGTAGGTGAAAATTTGTGAGGACGAAGTCTAACCTGCATTGCTGCCCAGTCAGGATACATATGCATGTTATTCTGATCCTGCCAATTTGAAGGTAATTTATTCCTCAGGAAAGATGATCTAATGACAATTCAGGACAAAAAGGAAACAACAAATAAAGATAGCTGGCTCGAGTATAAGATATTTATACAGAATGCATCGATCCTTCCTTAAACAAGCATTAGATGAGGGGCTGCAGCTAGTACATCAGCCTTATATAATAACAAAAATAACAGTCTATATATATACACGCACCGGTGCAGGTGAAGATGACATTTCCACCTTGGTAGCCTTCCCTTCCTCACTGTTTCCCATAATGTGCTCAGGAGCGACTCTTGATACTCAGCCTAATGGTGGTCTAGTGAGATGACAAGTATCAATGCTCTTGCCATTATGGAAAAAGTTAATTAATATTTCAAATCAACTTATATATCCACTACATATTAGACCAATCACAATCATCAATAATGTAGGAAGATCAAATATAGCAGATTTGTCTAAAAAATTATACAAATTGTCTAAAACTGTTTAGCTAGCGTTATCGAACTAAGAACACACCAAGATCAGTTACCGAGCCGGGCTCCAACCATGCAAAATGCTGAGTCATTAAAAGTTAATGAAAGAAAGCAGAAGTTAAGCTTTGAAAAGCATTCCATCTACTTTTCGCAACAAAACAAAAGTCAATGTGGAAAAACACAATAGCGGCGTTTTAATGCCACAAAATTGAAAAAAGAAAAGGGGTAATGACTTTATGACTTTGATTAATTCAAATACGACATGGAAGAGATCATATCTTGGGATTGTACATTTAAAATCAATATAAGTACATATTTTAACCCGCTTCGGTGAATGATTGTGCAAGAATTAAAATTTGCTGTCACATAACAAACAAAGTAAAATATGAAGGAAACCGAATTCGTGGCCTACAGTTTCATGGTCCGTATCAAATAGAGAAACACCTAAAAAGTTGTCATGAAACAGGGTCAGTCTAAAGTAGTGTAACTAATTCAGTTTGGTATGACAAAACCACACAGTTCCAACGAGGAAGAAAAGGCAAGGGCTTTATCGTCCTTTTACTCATCCCCATCCAGACCCCAAACTGTAGCAAATTATAATCTGCTGACTGCAGTCCAAACCAAAATGGTACGAAATGACAAATCTACCCTCCCCAACCACCTAAAATTCCATAACTGAAAAACCATGCCACCTGAGATTTCAAAATTTACAAGGCAGAATTGAAAATGAAATGCTTCAAGTCTCGTAAATCTATGCTATAATTCTCTTATAATCCTTCCTCATCATCATAATTCAACACCTTCTATCATCTAAACGTTACACGTCTAAATTCCGATTCCCATTTCATCTAAATTTGCGCACGACATAAAAAACTGGAGTTAAAAAACTAAGTTTTCTTCTTTTTTTCTTTCTCTACCTGAAAATTCAGCAGATTTAATTTTCCAAGTGAACATAAAAACGAGAAAAATAAATTCCACGATCAATATCAACACAAAAAGGAGCTTCAACCAGAAAACAACAATATAATTCAGTGCGATCAGCTAGCATAGAAACGAAAGTTAGTTTAATTTTCAGCTGAAACTGAGAAAAAAAAATAGTGAAGAAAGAAATAAAGGTACCTTGGAAAATGTAAATTTGGAGTTTTGGAGGCGAAATTGTGATTTGGACAGCGAGTTTATGCTTGAAAACTGTTAGCATTCATTTTTCTCTCTCAACAGATGTGCTTTGCCACAGTGAAGTTTTAGAGAGAGAAAGGGAGAGGAAGAAGAAAGAAAGAAAGAGGAAAGAGAGAGGGAAGCCCAAGCCAACAATCCACGTCACGCAACACGTGTCTCTGTACAAAATATTGGTCGCATAAAATTAAATCACATCTAGATGTAAAAAGATATGCAATTTTTATTTAATGCGCCATTTCGAGGTCACAATTATTGATCTTTATTAACCTATTTTCTGGAAAATAATAATAATAATGATTTTCTAATTGTTATTGAACATTTATTTTATGTATCCATTATTATTACTTCAAGCTCTAGGTACCAACCATTTACTATCTCCGAAGAATATTTACCAAAAAAATATATAATGAACTTTAAATGATTTCAATTTTCATGCAAAATCAGTTCCCATTTATTAAATACACGTGCAAATTATTCGTATTTATGAACAAAAATTATATAACGGATTTTAATACTAAACAACGATTAGATGCAGTTCCTGCAAACATTATATTATACAAAAATAATAGAAATGGTCTGAAATGAATTTTAATGTTTCACTATAGAATATTTTACCCGAATACTGAAAATTATCAAAAATATTGCAGAAATATACAAGAAAACAAAATAATCACAAGGAATCAGTATTTAAATTTCTGACGTCACTATGAAAATGATTGAATTAGAAGTCTTTTTTCTAATGAAAAATGGCATCTAGTCTCATTATTTAATATCTCATCTTATCGCCATAAACCCATACTCATATTTAATTATTATAGTGTAAAATTTTCACTCATACTACTTTTTAGAGCCCCTAATATACTCATACTTACTAATTTTTGAAACTGATAATTTTCCATTTTAGATTAGTAAGAAATGATATAATATGAATTTCCCAATTATTTATTTAGTTTCCTTAATTTTTGTAAATGGAAAAAGTAATTTAATTGAGTTTGCTACTTATACAAATGAGATTATTCAGTACATGCTATGAGTTGTTGCTGCGAATTTATCAATATTAAAAATGAAAGAAAAAAATCAAGTTTTATAATGATTAGGAAAGATTAGCTCAATACCTGCTTTGCTGGCGAATTCACACGTATACAGTTAATTAATTAATTGAATATAATTATAATTTTTTTAAAAGTGGGAACCAAGTTGTCAAAGTAGAGTGAGGGTATAGAAAATGTGGGGGGCGGGGGTGAGCTGGCGCTCAAAATATTGCGCTGGCTGTGAAAAAATATATATTCCGAGTGGATCTCGAGCCGTACACGTGGTCGCTGGAGATTGATCCTACGCGTGGTGTTGTTAGCCAACTGATGCTACCACCACGCACATGTGGGTGACGTGTTCACTTCACCTTTCTCCGCGGGGAATTAATTTAATGCCCTTTTTAATACAACACTCTGCGAGAGAAATTAACTGGATTTGATGGAGCCTTTGGAATCCGGATGGCGGGACCCACCGCCTCTCACCCTTTCTATGCCCTGTTTGGTAGAAACAAGATACTCCTTCTTTTTCTCTTGTTCCTCTGTGAAAAGACTGTTTTGCCCTCGCTTTTTTACTAGTGATGACCCCTAGAGGGATTTTGTGTGAGTCGTGTCGTGTGTCTGTTTTCTCGTCGCTGTGCCTTCTGCAATCTCCACCGTTGGATTAATTTTAAGATAAGCAAAAAAGAATATGGTTTTCAATCTATTTTCCTATTTGGATCACTTTTGAAATATTTGCTATAGTGATTCTACAGTTTGATGTGTAACAATCTCGACATCCTATAAAGAATTAGTGGGAATTTAGTATTTTAGATGACGCCAATTCACTAGTGAAATTTTTTGATGAATTTTAATTTCGGTTTGTCCATAAAAAGTATTTGTACTGTTAGAATTCATACTACCTATATCAATCTTAAACAACACTCAAAGTGGAATTCTTACGCCACTTCAAATTATCTATTTTATTAAAATTCGCATCATCCATAGTCCATACTATGTATGATTTTTCTATGGATTGAGAGAATATTAAAGTAGGATTTCATTAGCATTTTCAGTTTATGTATGTTAAAATCCAAATATTATTTCACTCTCAAGTTGTACAATAAACGAAGAGTAGATAACATTGGATCGAGTCTTACAATAAACGTAGAGTATTGTCATCATTGGAAAATGAAGAATATTATCAAGGAACTCAAACATATAACATTATGATAGCGCATTTGCTTCATAAGCGAAAGGTCGTGTCATCATCCTCTTGTGAGTTATGAAATTCTCTTCTAATATATAAGGTCGTTGGATTTCATCTTAACAACAATATAGTTTTATCAATGAAGACAAAAATAAAATAACATTATTATACTATATAATTATAAGGGACGGATCCAGAGCTAGATATATGACCAATTCCTTCCAAACTCTTTCCGTCCCTCAAAAGTGTGCAAGATTTGGAGTGACACGGATTTTAATAAAATGAGTGATAAAGTGAATGTGAGTGGACAAAAAGACCCATTTTTTGAAAAATTGTGTGCATGTTAGTTAGAGATTGTTGACTTTTTTGGTAGAATAGATTTTCAAAAAATGAACGTGCACACTTTTGAGAGACAAACAGAAAATGAATATTATATTTTTCTCTATTTTTTGCCAATCAAATTAATTTTTAACTAGAAAAATATGATTTCATTCATCCATTTTGATATGATTGGATACATGCGTGCATATAAAAGGCCATTGGATGGGCGTGTTGAGAACATACGACCTAGGATTGCGCATATGAGTCGGACAAGCACTCCTTGTCGGACGCACCGTTGCCGCTCCGTTTGGACGAGAGCTCACGCTAACACAAACCCACGCCTAGTCGGATTTCCACTTTTCAAATATTTTTCTCGGAATTCGTAAAGTGCCAAACGCAGCCTCCGCTAAGGAGGACCACGTGTCCAAACAGGGCCTCATCCGCCATAATCAATTAATTCTAGCCCTCGTTTGGTAGGATGTACCAAGTGTATGAGGCTTCAACGGAAATGATAAACAATTCTATAATACAATTACGGTAGCTGCTATGGTGCAAACAATGCACACCTACAAACACCATAAATTCATCCTATATGTGGAAAATCTCTCTTTTTTATTTTTTATTTATCTTTAAATATTGTAATCATGGTTAATATGTGAGCCCTTTTATTATATTAATTTATCCATTCCAAATTTCCAACTCACGCATTAATTATCCATTCCACACGTTTTCCATTTTTCCTTTTTTGCTTTTTCCTTCTTCTTTTTTAAAAATTTATAATCATCTATTCTTTTTCTTTTTTTTTTTCTACACACCTACACACATTTTATCTTTTACATTCGTTTTTTTATTTCTTTTTTTTATTCTTCCATTGTTAAAACGATTTATTTATTTTTATTTTTATTTTATTTTTAATTATACATAAACTTATAAGTTCTCTTCACAAATTACTCTTGATTTTGAATTATTTTACATAATTTTTGTCAAACTCGTATAGAGTAATGTTTGCCGATTTTCCAAACTTCGTTTGATTTATTAATTATGTTGTTATAGAACAAATGTCATCCGTCTAAATAAAAGTAACACAATGTCTATTACATAAATATGATGAATTATAAATAGTACAATTAAAATTTAAGTGAAATTTCAATTTATTTATGTTCTCCATAATGTGAAAATGACTAAAAAGATTATTGTTGAACTGAAATAATGAAGCTATGGTTCACCTATTCAAATCCGTCTAGAATGTACATGCCCGCTATGGTTCACCGAATAAAAGGATTAAATATATGACCACAAATTGTACTTTGAACGTGAAGTGTATTTTTCTAAATTAATAAGGGCAAAGGGGCACATACATCCTTGAACATTTTCGCGACGACCATATACACCCTTAATGTTTGATTTTGACATATTGCACTCTCAACGTTTAAAATCTCGGGAAAAAAGACCCCACCTTAAAAAAATTCAATTTTCATTTATTTATTTATTTATTATTATTATTATTATTATTTTATTCATTTAATTTTATTTGCACCTTTATTAATTTAATTTTTATTTTCATTTCTATTTTCATGTATTTATTTATTAAAGATGAAAATACACTTCAAACATTTTTCCAAGTAATTTTATTTTCGGCTCAATAAGGGAGCGAAATTTTAATTTTTATTGTGAGTAAAAGTATTATTTGCTATGAAACTAAATAAAAATTTAAAAATACAAAAATATAAAGTGAAAATTGAAAAATCAGAAAATGTGTGTATATATAAACTAAATGCTATAAATTCAAAAATACAAAAATATAAAGTGAAACATAAGGAGGTAGCGGAGCATGCTAGACAACTTTAAAAAATAAAAAAACTTTATAATAAAGTTTCAAGGTTGTAGATTTCTTCCGTTGGATTATCCATAAGTTCATACTACAACAAACCAAAATAATCGATTTTAATAAGAACCAAAAAGAAGCAAAAAAGCAAAAAACAAATTGCACAACCAAAAACTCTAGAAAAGAATTAAAAAAACGATACAAACAACTGCCAAGCAGGTGATCAGCCAAAGTCCCAAAAGAAAAAAGAAAAAACAAAAGATTTTTCAACACCTCCAGTAGGTGTTCGATCAAAGTCCTAAAAGGAAAAAAAATAAAAGATTTTACAAAGAAGAAAAAGGCTAAGTGGTTGGTTAAAAATAGTACTAAAATTTGTATTACATAGGTTTCGAACAAACGACCTCAATGAATGCCTAGAAAATATGAATGCCTAACCACTGCACCAGTGGAGTAATTTTGTTAACTTATACAGTAAATATTTATATAGAGACATATATTTCCGGGGATATCTAAGACGAATTGTTACGAACACTGCCGCTGTTAGCTCAACGGGAAGGGGGCGGCGGCCACGGGTCATGACAAACTCTTCGCACAACAAATCCACCGCGGCAGGTGATGGCGGTGGTGGAAGGGGGCGGCGGCCACGGGTCATAACGCCGGATTTCGAGTGCGGGGCGGCGGAGGGAAGGGGCGGGGATAGCGCGTCGTCGGGGTCGCGGCAGTGAAAGTTCCGGTGGTAGCGCAGCCGACGCGTTTGAGGGAGGTCGGCTCGGCGGGGTTGGAAGCCGAGGAGGGCATGAACTCCCGCCGTTGATGGCGTGGCCGCCGGGGAGGGCAAAACTCGCCGGATCAGTCGACAGCGTGGCCGCCGGGAGGGCAAAACTCGCCGGAGCAGTCGTCCATGAACACATCTTCGACAGAAGTTTCATAAGAGAGAGGAAGTTAGAGACGTGTGAAAATAAAAAAAATAAAGATATACTAATATTCATGTGGGACCCAAACCCTAACTCATAGTGAGTTAATTTGCACCATGGAATTTTTCTATCGCCGCCTAAGCCAACTATAACCAATCATCTTCTCCAAATTCTCGATTCCTGCTTCCGCCTCCAAAAATGGCGACGGCGCTTATCCAGAATCCTCATCTCAGCAGGAACGCGCTCGATTTCAAATGCTTGAACTCGTTTTCTCTCACTAGAAGCCTCTCGCACATCAAGCAGAGGCAGCCAAATTCTCGGAGCTTCTCAATCTCAAGTAGGAAGAGATTCAGCAGATTCGCTTGCTCCGCCGTTGAAGACTTCACGCAGAAACAGCAGGAAATTAGCACAACTGGCAATTTCAATGGTGCGTAGAAACTATTTCATTTTCTAGCTATTTTCCTTTCCTTTCATAGATTCAAATTGGTTGAGTTGTAGGAGTTGATTTTGATGTTGATTGATACAAGCTTCAGATTCCGAAATAGGAACAAAAAAAACCCTAGGTTTTTGGATAAAACTTCAATTAGGCTCGAATTTTTGGCCTAATCAGTTAGAACTCGGCAATCTGTGGACTATTCTAGTTTGGTAGTTTGATTATGGAATTGATTTCTTCCTGTATCTATGGAATATTATTATGCAACTTGTGATAATATAATCTATTGTTAGAACAGAGAAAAAATTAATTATGTTACCTTGATAGAGATGGTTATATCATTGCATATTCAATCTAAGTATCATAAACGCAATCTAGATTAAGAAATGTTTTAGCTCTTATTTACGTCTGTAATTACAGATTCTATCGACAATTTAATCTATTGTTAGAACAGCAAATAAAATAATTCTGTTACCTTGATAAAGATGGTTATATCATTGCATATTTAATCTAAGTATCAAGAACACAATCTAGATTAAGAAATGTTTGAGCTCTCATTTACAGATTCTATCGATGATGCGAGTGAAAATCCTTTTCTGAACAACAAGTTAGACGATGGGGGAAATTCCATCTACGATATTCTGTATCCGAGCAAAGAGCTTCTCCCAGACGACGTAGAAATGAGCATATACGACCATTTGGAGGAGCTGAGGCAGAGAATTGTTGTCTCGGTTCTGGCTGTGGGGGCTGCCATTGTTGGTTGCTTTGCTTTTTCAAAGGATCTCATCTTGCTTCTTGAGGCTCCGATTAGTTCACAGGGCGTCCGTTTTCTACAACTCGCTCCTGGAGAGTTTTTCTTCACATCTCTCAAGGTTTGCATCCTCGTCTCCTTTGATCAGTTTACTTTAAGTACCAATAGCGATGTTCTTGAGATTGTGTAGCTCGTCATGCATCATGCTCTGCTGAAATCTGCTCTGTTTGTTTGTGATAGACGCGATGTGATCATCGTTTTCATGCCTTGCATAGTTGAGAAGTTTTAGTAGCATCTATTTTGAGTGATAAGCTAGATTGATAAAACGTAGGAATGAGTATATCAAGGATAAGATTGTCAAATTAGTCCAAAATCAAGCAATCCATCATTTATCTATCAAAATAAACGATAGATTAGCATTGCAACCGTAGTGTAATATCCATACTTGAATAAGAGAAGTGTTGATCATAGATAATGGAATGATTAGTGAGTTCTTCGACTGAAACGAGAAGCAATATCATCTTCGTTGCAGGTGTCTGGATACTGTGGGCTTCTAATCGGGATTCCGGTGATCCTCTACGAGATCATAGCTTTCGTTCTTCCAGGTCTAACAATGGCAGAGAGAAAATTTCTGGGGCCGATTGTCCTAGGCTCGTCTGTCCTTTTTTACGCAGGCATCGCCTTCTCCTACCTCGTTCTCACTCCAGCCGCCCTCACATTCTTCGTTAGCTACTCCGAGGGGGCCGTTGAGTCGCTGTGGTCGATCGATCAGTACTTCGAGTTCGTGCTTGTGCTCATGTTCAGCACTGGCTTGTCTTTCCAGGTTTTCCTCTCATTCTTTTATGCCAATTTGCAATTTTTTAGCGGAAACCTCTGTTTTTCTTTAAATTAAGTTTCCATTTATGGAATTATTTTCATTTTATAGGTGCCTGTTATACAACTGCTTCTTGGGCAACTGGGGTTGGTTTCTTCACAACAAATGCTGTCAATTTGGAGATATGTGGTGGTGGGCTCTGTCGTTGCCGCCGCCGTGCTCACGCCCTCTACCGATCCTCTAACTCAGATGCTCCTCGCCGGGCCCCTCATGGGTCTCTATCTCGGTGGCGCGACGATGGTCAAGGTTCTCGGCCGCTAAGCAGTTCGCTAGCAAGAATCGAGCCGTCGTGATCTTCGATGCTCTTGTATAAAGATTTTTGCTCTCGTAGAATATGTATACGTTCATTGAAGAACTCTTGAAAAATCGAGTAATGAAACAAAAATGTTGTGTTCGTCTTTCGCTAACGGGGTGTGATCGCGCCTAAATATACGAACTTTTACAAAATACTAGTTTTGCACAAGAATTAAAAATCGTAATCACTCAAACTGATTAACTGCTTACATCAAGATTCTCCAATTTGGGAACAAGATCGCCTACGTTAGAACAACCTAGTTCAGTTTCCAATTGTCTCAATGAACTCCTCAAACCGGTGCAAGCTTTCCCAAAGTCATCTGTAAAGCCTTTAAGATTTCTAAGTTCCGTCTCCGTTTCGCCGGTGAAGCTTGAGATCTTCTCGAGAGCCACCTTGATCGCGGATATTTCTTGTGGCGGATAAAGGCACGCTCCGAGCTCATCAACCTGTACTCCGATTTCTTGGCATAGCTTCAGCAGTTTCTCCAGAGAATCGATCGAGATGGCACTGCCGTCGGCACTCTCCTGCTGAAGCAATGCGGTGATGGCTCGAATTAGCTCCTTGACTACTGCGAGAGTTTCAGACAAGATGCTGGTTGTTAACTGCACAATTTTCATCTCTTCGGGAGACAAGTCGTTGCCCAATTCTCCATTGCAGAGATCATCATCGTCATCGGAATTGGGTTTGTCCTCGCCCTTCGTAGAGTCGTTAACAGAAGCTTCATCTGCTGAATCAGAGGAAGCCGGCTTCAGTTCCTTCATTTCGCGAAGCACATCCTGCATGGAAACTGTGGTATGCGTCATTGCTCGTCCAATAGCTGTAACGTTTGTCGCTGGGGTCTTCTTTAGGGCAGAGCAAGCGCTCCATACGGCACCTACGAGTTGTGGGATCGAGAGTTTCTGGGTTTTGTTTGATGATGAACCTGTAAAATTTGTTCGAAATATACCTCAGCACTATTTCCACAATGCCAACTAGACAATACTAGAAACCATTATGAAGATTCAACAGATCAGGATAAGCAAAAACCAATTTTTAAGCATTGGAGTATCACTCTAGGTTATTTAGGATTCTTCATTGCTACGATAAGTTCTGGTTTCCGATTTAAATTATGCTTCACCAAAAGCATTGACGAGACGATAATTATGTTTCAGAATTACAATATTTTTCCGGTCTCAACGAGTGAGTGAGTGAGAGAATACCATATGAAGAGACTGCTCCCTGTAATAGCATGAAACTGCTGTCAACAACTTGCTTTACGGCTCCATGAATGCACGAAGAGAGAGTAGGACCTGCACCAACTGAACTTCCATGGGATAGTAACAGGAATCCTTGTAGAGTATTGAAGTATGCTGCCATATTTTCCTCGAGAGCTTTAATTTCAGGAGTTTCGCCAGTATACAACATTCCAACTACATAAAAAGCATTATAAATGAAGATGATTAGCCGCACAACATAAGTGTAAATTAGCCTAAATGTGGTTCTTATCTTAAAAAAATAATGAATATAAACGAGCTTCATCTCTTCACAAACAACTAAAGAAAATAATTGGATGCTTCATGTTCTATCACGGTCTTACCGAACTTGTCACTGAAACTGGTTCGAGATATTCGCTCACTATGATAGTTAGTTACTCAGTGATGCTAGAAAATCAAGCAGGAAGAAACAGATACTTACTAATCTTCGCATAACAATTGCATATAATCAGACACCAAAACTTCCTACTTAAGCATTATATCAGCCTTTAATAACATAAACAAACATTTAGTTATTAAATCCTAAATAAGGTTTAAGGAGAGCAAAAATATCAACACCAAAGAAACAGATTAGCCATAATGACAGAGAAACAGACACTTAGCTAAGGTAATCTTTGCATAAAAGTTAGCTAATTACATATAATCAAACATCAAAGGTTCCTAATTGAGCACTATATCAGCCTTTTATAGGATACATATTCAATTGCAGCATACATAAATTTTTCAATTTCCAGTTATGAAATCCTAAATTAGGTTTAAGGAGAAGCACATAACATCATCAAATTAAAAGAGTACCCATAGTAGCTTGTTTGGAGACCTGTTCCCCAATTTGAATGACTTCTTTCCAACTCACTTTCTCAAGAGAAGAGGCCGGCGTTTGATCCAGAATCTGCACAATACATTTATAAAACACAAAATTACAACCCAAAAATGAAGACAAAGAGCAAGCACACAAAAGTTCCCCTCAAATCCCAAAATATCTTAAACAAAATCCAGCTTCTGATTAAGAAGAAGAAGATTTGATGAATAACCTGAAAAGTTTCGTGCACGGTATTGAGATGCTCACTCAGAAGCCGATTCAGCTGCTCCCTAGCTGCTTTCCCCATCTCCACAAACACGCACACTGTGTGTAGAATTCCTCGCTGCTAATTTCAGTTTCCAAGGGTTTTTCCTCTAATTGTTTTTTAAAACGAAACAACACAAATATATATATCCGGATTCGGAGTTGGTGGGCCGTGTGCATAAATGGGCCGACAGAATGGGCCAATCCGGATTCTTCCACTTGTTTTACTCACAATGGCCCTTTTCTAAAAAAAATATTAAAAATATTGACAATGCCGATTGCTGTCTTACCAACCACATATGTATTAAATGAGCAAAGATTATGCTGACCCTTCATCAAAAATCAGAATATAAATTAACTATAAAGACAAAGATTAGGTCATAAGTGAATAATAAGCATTTTTAATATATAATAATATTATTTTAAAATAATATATACATATATATTTATAAAGGATCTTTTATAAAATTGTGGTTGATAGACCCACCTCGTCATTGCACGAATATAATCAATTTTTAAGATCCCAGATTTGCTTATACAATATGATTATTTGAACATTATAAATATATATCACATCTTCAATTTAAGAGTTATTATAAATTGTGAGCATAAGAAACTAAAAATTCTCGTGATTTCCTACGCTTACTTTCCGGGAAAAAGAAAACCTTACTTTAACATTCTTTCGTACAGCTTAGTATTTACCAAAAATAGACACTAAGATCAAATGGTCAAATTGAAAACTGCTTCACAAAAACTAAACCTAACAAGCAAAGGTGAAAAACCATCAGCTTCAAAGAACGAAGAAAAAGATGAAGACCATCATCTAAACTGTCACTAAACCCGAGAAACGAACCAAAACGAGAGAGCTGGGAAAACGGCCCGTTTCATTCATCTCTTTCTCTTTGGGGCAGATCCGGAGCCCCGACCACCTCCTCTACCACCTCCTCTACCGGAGGCCGACTTTTTGCCATTTGAATTTGCAGAACCCTTCAACTCCATTTGCACTTTAATGGCTGGATAAACAACGAGTAAACTTGGTCAAGGAGAGAGATTACTGTATGTCTGCATCTATAAACACCATGTAAATAACTTTTGTGTTTTTTCGTGAAGGAACAACCTTTTGAATTTAGAGACTGCAGATTTGACTGTAGCTTCTCTGGATCAGGCGAGTCCTCCTCTGTAAACGAACAATGGGTTAAAAAACCTCGGCTTCTACCACACACTAGAAAAACTTAGATCTGAGTAAGATGATAATGTGTGACAAGAGTATGGATGGAGAGGAAGAGTAGCCTTCTAAGAGATAAGAAAAGCATAATATATGTATATGAAAAATCGACCTAAGAAGTCTGAATACCAACTTTCAGAAACCAGAAACTAGCAGCACACAGATACCCATTTATACAAGAGAAATACATATATATATATATATATATATATGTACCTTCATCCTCGGTATCTGAGAGGTCTTCCTCTTCATTTTCAGCGTTTTCTGGTGAAGTTTCATCAAGAGGTTCTAGCATTGCTAAAACCCGTTTCTTTGGTGCCTTTTTAATTCCAGGAAGCGTGATTAAATCCGCAGTTTTAATGATACGTGATGAGCTGCCTTTGTTATAAGCCTTTGTCAGGGCAGCTTTTACAGCAGGCAGTACACCATCCAATGGACTTGGATGCCCCTAAATCATGAACAGCAAGCAAGTCAGTTCGAGAAAACTTCAAGCACAAATATATGGGATGAGATTATATACAACAGTAATGGCTGATTGACCTTAAATTTCGAAAGCTCCATGATTGTATCAAAATCTTCCATGTTAATAGAGTACAGCTCCATGAACTCGATAACTTTCTCAACAGCTTCATCCTGGCAAGTTATTCCGTAGAATTGTGCAAGATCAGCACAGAAAAGAAAGGTCAATCTGAAACAATAATAGCAAGGGAACGTAGCATCAAACCTTCGATAGGTTCTTCAAAGGTTCAGTCAACCGCTTCGAAAGAAGACTTAGGTAGTCAAGTCGCAACGTTGACCTATAATGGTGAACAAAGTAAATAGAGAATTCACAAATTGATCAAAGATATAACCAACGATCGAAGAGAATTTGACACCTACCTTCCTAAGTTTGATTCGCGAGAAGCAAGAAGATGAACATGAAGGTCCTCCAAAAGTCTGTTATTCTTCCCCGCAGTAGAATTCTTCCCTAGCCATCCACCAAATCTATTGAAATTGCGTTCCCCCTGCAGAAGTTAAAACACGACTCCTGATAAAGTTATTTTCACTTTAAAAAACAACTTCTGATAGTTGTGTTTTCAGAGTTGATTAATCATAACACTTAAAGATCAATCACCTGCTCAAGTGTCTCTCGTTGCCCGTGCAACAGTGCTGCACTGATCATGAGCATAATGTATAAAAAACAGTACATTAATAAGGGGGGAAAAAACTTTAAAATGGAGCAGAAAGAACTTACGGAGTGATGGAAGATGCAATACAACTACTCGGAAAGAGTTGCCACCACTGGTGCCTCCGTATTTGGACATTAATAATATCACCATTCCCAATGGACTCTGCAGCCCGGGCAATGAAGTTCATCCTCTTCATACCATTATCATCTCTACCACCAGAACTTGGCCTATAATTGATATAGTTCTCCTGAAATCAAAAGCAGAATGCACAAGAGCTCAAATGATGAAAATATCTCTTTTGTTGAGTGATCATTACGAGGATCATCCCTACCAATCCTCCAAAAGATCTCAGATAAAAGCTTCGCATATTAACCCACAGTACAGGTCATACCTGGATAAGAAGAGGAATCAGATCGGAATCACTCATGCTAAGGTCAATTCTCTCATCCATTCGCAACTTCCCACTATTGAACCCAAACAGTCTGTACCAATGAGATGTAACATCATTTGTTAGTAGATCTAAACGGGCAATTCACAAATCAAGAGAGACATCAATGATGAAAGGACAACTACAAATATGTGAAGGTGGTTTACTTATCAACAGCCGTGAAGGGGGAAATAGCTTCATCTTTTGAATTGCTTTCAAGTCGTTTTTTAACGTCATCAAATTTAATAACGGACATAGAGAGACTCATATACTGCAGGTGGTTGACGGCCATACGTATGTCTCCATTAGTTTTTTCTGCAAGTTCCTCAAGTGCAATCTGTCCTCGGGGAACCATATTAATTAGTGATACGAACAGACATACAAGAAAGCAACAATAGATACAACCAAAACATAATTAGAAAAGAATCCTGAGAGTGTACATCATTAGCTTGAAGCCCTTCCGAACTTGCTATTTGAGATAATCTTTTAGCAACCTGTCATTATTTTAAGAAATATTATTCACTGCCAAACAATAACAAGCATCATGTTAAATGCATCAACAAAAACCAGAAGAAACTGCACTTTGTGAATAGCATTCAATTTCTCTATCAATCATAGAAAAAGAAACCAGAAGTCACCTGCTGCTTTGTTGGCTTCCGATAGCTAAGCAGCAAGCAGTAGTTCACAAGGCTCTTAAGTTTCTGGCTGTAGCGATCATTACAGATGCATATTATGGGAATTTTTGAGATTTTGATGCTGGCAATAAGATCAGCCACTCCACCTCTATCTCCAGCAGACATACCATCAACCTCATCCATAATGAGAACAGCCTTTACATGTTGAGGGCTGGAACATTCATGAAAATTACGAGTAAATCACTAAGTTACTATCAGGTGCAAATCACTATTTGATGCAAGAATAAAAGTAAATCCAACCTTTGCGGCTTAAGACGCAGGGATTGGTTGTTAACAAGTTCTTTGATGGAATTAGATGTGCTTCCATGAATTCCTCTCTCAATTTTACCATCAGCTTTTCCACGACTGTCACTAGCATTAACCTGGACAATTTAAATAGTTATGAATTGAAAAATGACGCAGACAACTTCCAAAACTGGGGGGAAGAGGAAAGATGAGACACAACTGCTGGACCTCAATTGTTTGAAAACCAAGCATCTGACTGACCAACTTTGCTGATGTAGTCTTCCCGATACCAGGCGTCCCACTCAGAAGCACAGCTTTCTTAGCACCAGAATCACTCTGTTTCTTTCCTTTTCCTTTTTTCTTTGAATCAAGGAATTGTTCGTTCCAATTTAACAACCAATCATGGAGCTGCTTCACCTGCAACCAACAGGATACTATCACTAATAAAAGATTAACAGGAGTATACCTCTCCATTAAGTTTCTTGCCTAAAGGAAAGCTAGGGAAATAAAGTCTAAACACATACCAGAGACTGATTCCCAACAATATCATTTGGAACCTTTGGCCTATATTTTTCTGTCCATGACAGCGAAGTTTGTGGAGTAGGTTGGTTTTTTCGCTTAGGGGATGCTGAAATAGAGGCCAATCCTTTTGTATCCGAGTTTGACATAGTTTGGCCTGCTTGTTCTGGAAAGCACATTGGAGTTAACAGTAAGATATAATTGGACAAAACCAATGAGCAATTAAACAAAAACAAGGTTTATGCTTCCAATAGCTGGGAACATACATGTAATTACATATAATTTAAACATGGGATGTGAACATACTACTTTTTTCAGGCTTTTGAGGGCTCTTCTTGGGAGGAGATGGAGCAACCTTATCTACTGGCTTTGGCTTCTTTGATTTATTTGATGCTCGAATCATATCAAACAAACCATCCTCTGTGATAAAAGCAGTACTGCCACAGAGATAAGAGACAGGAACTATTAGAACAACACAGCACTTGAACAGAAGCAGGAGAATGTTCTTGATATCACCAAGTACAACAGAAAAGATGAAAATTAGAAGCTTGCCCGAGCTCTTTGGCCTTCTCAGACTTCCGTCCACCAATATCTTCATCGCATAGAAGATAATTCTGCAAGCGCTGTGTCAGAGACGACTAGTAGTGAAGCAATATAAAATCTAATTATCAAATAATCACCGTCTTTTTGCTGACAGATCCAGTAACACGCCCACCATGACGTTTGATCAGATCCTCAGCTTCTTCTCTTTCTAAACTGGAAAATGGAACAGTGAAAAGGCAAACTAAATAAGAAAGAGAGAAAGCACCAAAAAAATCTCCATGGCAATATATGGACAAGTATATCATATGCTTTAGCATTCACATTTCACACTAGGAAAAACATTGCAACACAGTCCTGTCATTTTTTATGATGGAACAAGCCAAGCATCAGATGATATGCATACAAAAACTTTTGTATAGAAGTATCACCTGTCAAGCGTTCCACTAATTACAAAAGTCAAACCATTGAAACAGTCTGGAGCACCTTCAGGAACTTCCTAACAAACAGGAAAATCAATAATGGTCAAGAAGTGATATTTGAGACAAACATTCACAATTCCTCAACTGTCATACCTTCTCTCCTTTATGAGGAGGATCTTTCCTCTCACCGAAGTTCATAAAACCACCTCTTCCTCCTCCACCTCTGCCTCTTCCACCTGCTGGTGCACCTCTTCCACCACGGCCTCTCCCACCAGGTTTCACAGTTTTAGCATCCTTATCATCCTCATCCTCTGCATCATCAACATCCATGCTTTCTACAGTAGCCTGGGTGACAGCAGAACCTTTTGCACCCCGACCCCTACCACTTCCAGCAGATTTTGCATTAGATTTTACTGTTTGCTTGTCATCTTCATCAATATCGTCAACAATTTTCCGAGCAATGCCTTTACCAGATCCACTTTTCAATTTCTTGTTTGGACTGGCCTCTGCTGAACCCTTCCTTGAGGCAGGTGTGGCAAAATCACCATCATCATCGTCATCACTGATTTCAAATTTGCGGGTTTTTTTCCCTGCTGGAGGCTTCACACTGGCTGGCCCTGTACTACCCCTTTGTGCCTTCTTTTCAGGAACTTCATCAACCTCCATCTCATCTTTTACACTCTGTGCATCCTTATCAAAATATTTGCTCGTTTTCCTCCTACTGGAAGATTCTTTCACTCCTTGTACCTAGACACCCCAGATACAGGAAAACATTTCAGGTGAATCACATTACCCTAAGTAAAATACATGAAAAATGTAATATCCGGCACATGCTACCTAAATGCCAATACAATGCACAAATATTTTTTTTGACGAGCACACTGAGTTCTTCATATAGAATAAGGGCTTAGGTCAGGACTTACTGCAGGAGGCTTCTCAGGTGTAGTTGGCTTTGCTTGCTTCGTTGCATCACTGTTTCCTGCGTCTTTACCGTGTTGCTTCATAAACCACTTCCTTATATCTTGAGACTGAAATTCCAACAATAATATTTCAATAAAGAGTACACTAATCAGGATATTAAGACAAGTATGCAAATAATCGACGAAAATTGCCTCATGCCTAAACCTAATTTTCAACATACCATCCTTCAATCTATGAAAACTGGCTTCACGCTTCCAACTCTCCACCTCAAAACACCATCTGAAACAAGAAATTCAATAAGAAACTCTCACACCACCACGCGAGAAAACGAGAATCAAATCGAAAAGACACCTCACTACACTACAACAGGAAAATTTTCGCATATAACGAATTGACATAAATGTTAGGGTTTATGCTTCAGTGTGTCGGAATAGTGAAATATTTCTACAATTGGCAGTAAACAATGGCAATCAGCCAAAATTTCTTGCGCTTCAGTTATCCCGTGCCCGCCCATGCAATGCATAGAACAAACTCAAAGCAAACAAGCTTCCCACACACACAGAGTGAGTATTTTTATTTTTTTTATGTAAAATACACAGAGAGAAATATACAGCGGAAAAATTACTCGATTCGCAGAAAATTACCAGACGATTACTTCCGACGCCTGCAAAGCGCGAACACTGATATTGGGAATATTTGTGTGTGTGTGTGTGAGAGAGAGAGAGAGAGAGAGAGAAGAGAGAGAGAGAGAGAGGTTTTGCAGTGGAAGGAACTCTAGTCTCAAAGAGAGATTGACGAGAGCCGCGCCATGTAAATGTGGGTCCCAGACCTACACCTGGATAATCTCAGCCGTCTATTTTCTCCACGTAGGATTTGATTTGAGGCGTGATTAATTAATTAAATAGGCTGTTTAGTAGGCTCCGTCAAAGAAATGTTGCCGGCCCAATAAGGAAGGCCCAATTATAAGCAATGACATTTTTGTAAACTCAATAAATATTTTGCCGTATTATAATTAAATCAAAACAAAACCAATCCTAACATATTAAATAGATTTAATTGCTTATGAATACACGAGTCATGTTCAAATTTTGATCAGAAAATACATGAATTTTACATATTATGGAATTTGATGAGTCTCAAATTGGCTTGTCAATAACTCAATTATTTGGAGTTCGATTAGCAATTCAAAACTACAATTTGAAAGCTTTCAGCAATAACTTTATATTACTACTTACGTTGTTGGATTTTGAAAATAGGAGAGAATTGAAAAAATGACTTGAAAGTTATTATCCTCAAAATTTATATCTTTGTTTATTTGTTATACTTTGATTCGCATGTGCAACACGTCGTATTAAAAAGCTATCATCGAGAGCTTTCTTACGATTATTACAAAGTGTATGTCAAACGGACCACGAAGCATCAAGTTATTATTACCAACGAACTATGAATTTAAGCTAATTTCCTAACTTTTGTAAAGAGTGTTTCTTAAACAAAATTTTAGTTTTGATTAAAAATCAAAATTTAATTTGGGGATAATTCGTATATTTACATTAAATTACTATTGAATAAGAATCTTATTCAATAATCCGACAATAAAGATGTATTGCCATTTTACTGGATGAATTCATATTCCATTTTTGAATCGATAAACTTCCACATCGAATTGATACAAATACACTTGTTTACCTACTCTTACTCATTAATTTACCTACATAAACATATTTATAAAAATGTTAAGAAAAATAGAAGCAAAAACTCCTACATAAAAATAGAGAGTTTCAATACAGACGTGGCAAAGGAAGCCATTGCTGCAAGTATACATCGATTGATTCAGCACTAGCTACATGATAATAAATAATTAAGCATAAACTAAACGAGATAAACTGAGATTCTTACACACAACACCACATTAATTAACTCTAATCCAAATCATAAACTGCAACAAACGACATCAACACACTCCCCATCCAAAGCTTCCCATCTCTCTCCTCCACTTCACTCACTGCTCTCACCACTTTCCCTGGCCTATCCTCCAAGATCTGCAGGAGCTTGCCGTCTTCGCTGTACTTCACCACCGCGGCGTGCATCCGCCCCCCGATCTGCATCAGGTAGTGGAGCTTCGCGGAGATCGGGAGCTTCAGCCAGGCTTGCCGGAGCTTTGGGTACAGACCTAGGATGTGCGCGTATATGCTTCTCCGGCAGTGGATTGCTACCCAGAACTCGCCCTTCTCGTTTGTCCGGACGTTGTCCGGGAATCCGGGGAGCACGGCCAAGGGCTCCGATGACCCTGCCTTCTCGCCTTTCAACCAGTATTTGATCAACCTACACAAATTGAAGAAAAACATTTCAAATGTTTGATCATAGCTAAGATGCAATTTAACCAAACTTCGGCCAATCCAACTGAACGTGCATGCTTCAACCGATACGAAACCAAAACTGAATCTCGTGTTTGGTTCAACCAATGTATTCATTAACCAAACCACCTTCTTTTAGCTCTCTTATATACTTGCAATGATAATCTACACATTATGATGCAAAATTCTGCAAATAATAATGTTTTTTTCTCTTATAGATTCTATCATAGCGTATGCTGCCATTTGCTGGTTGAATCAATCAATGCAATAAGGGGTGCCTACTTTTCATGATTGATAATATACATATATGATATGTATATAAAAAATAAAGGGTGTCTACTTTTCATGTTTTTTATCTTCATTCATTACTAGGAATCTAGGATATTCCCCAATCATATCCTTTCAATAATATATGAATCAAACAAAGTTGGTTTAAATTATGGAAATAATCAAGAGCTTGAGATATCCCAAAGTTTCAATCCATCTTAGTAGATAATGGATTAGCCCTATTTTTTTCCATCTAGCCAACAATCTTAATAAAGACCTCCTAATCAGTAATGGACAAATGGTAATTCTGCAAAAATGTACAAGTCCTCAAATTTGAAGTTGCAAACATGGAAACAGCATCAAGTGGTGACAATTCAATTCTCTCGGATGCATGGATAAATCAAGTAAACATAGGAGGATGAGTGCACATACCTCCCAATTGAACCCTCACAGTACACGAAGAACGACCGATCCTTACTCAAGGAAATGCCGTTTGGGAATTGCACGTTCCGGACAAGAACAGTGGTTTCTTTTGTTTCCACGTTGTACTTCAGCACCCTTCCACTATCCTCGCTAGAGAACACCAACTGGAGGAAGTGCCTGAGATGAGCGGATACCAGAATCACGCGTTTAGCACTCATCAAAACTTTCTCCTAAAACTGCAAACCAAAATCAAGTTTCACTACGAATTCATAATCAACAAAGCCCACATCTACCTTCTTCTGTACTTAGTGCTGCTATCAGTAAAGTAAACGTTCCCTTCATCATCAATGTCTAGGTCGTTTGTAAATCTCAGGGGAACGCCTTCCGCCTCAGTGGTCAGAGACGTCGCCAAACCACCCTCGGGCCCAACCTTCATCAACCCAAAATACGCATCCGCAATGTACAAATCACCACTCTTTTTGTCAAATCTTAGCCCCAAAGGCCTGCCACAGATGTGTTCGTTCTTCACGTAGCTCAGCACCGATGGCTTCGGATCGCATAAGCCCGACGACCTAAACAACAACCAATACAGTACATGATCAAATGGGATACATGAGCAACTACATCACTGTTCGATTGCATAAAACTTCAAAATCTCTAAATTTTTAGCAGTAGATTGAACTAACAAGTTACAAGAAGAATATCATCTTGCAAACATAGATCAAAATGCAGTCAGTTCTCAAAGCATTGCTAAATAAACACCTACTTCTCAGACAGCAATCTAAGCCCAGAAAATTACATAATTAAATTCATAGATATAAAAACAACAACCAATACAGTACGATACTACGATCAAATGGGATATAGTTCCGTCTTCTTTCTCAAACTACATCCAACATACATGAGCAACCACATCAATGTTCAATTGCATAAAACTTTCTCTTAATTTTTAACAGTAGATTGAACTAACAAGTTACAACAAGAAGAATATCACCTTCCAACATAGATCAAAATGCAGTCAGTTCTCAAACCATTGCTAAATTAACACCAACTTGTCTCACATCTCACAGCAATCTAGCCCCAGAAAATTACACAATTCAATCCATAGATGCACAAAAACACTGAAATTAGACAAGCTCGGAACTAAATCAAACACATCTTCAACAAATTGAACACACACACACTCACACTCACAGTCGAAAATACCTAATTCTCAAGCAAAGGAATTACCTATTGGCGGAAGTGTAGGCGAAATCATTCCACTTCTCTCCATCCCATAAAACAACCCTGCCGTCGGCGACGCCGGTGTAGGGGCCGCGGCCCATGGGGTCGAACGCCACGCTCTCGGGGCCCTGCACCTGATTCAAAAACCTAATTTCCGATTTCTGGAGCAGATTCTCGCGGTCCTTCTCCACGGGGAGGGCGGTCCACGGCGGCATCTCGACCCTAACCGACTCGAAATCGGGGAAATCGGAGATCGCGGAGTGGCGGAACGGATCGACGGCGCAGTAGACCGCCACCGCGATGAACAAAGCGGCGAATACTCCGGCGGGCGTCATGAAATGCAGAGGATTTTCGGATTTGGGGGAAAATTAGGAGGAGCAGAAGCGGAGATTCATGCGCGGCATTTATGCAACGGTTTGCCACCTAACTGTGCATAAATAGATGGATAGTTGGAGGAGGAGAAATCAACGAAATTAAATTGGATTTTTGCAGCAACCAACTACCAGCTGCCTACTTCCTGCTAGCACAGGAGTAAAGTGTAGAAGCGCTTGATTTTCGCACGTGCGGTGGTGCGAATTTCGCACACGTGTGTGGAGTGGGGGACGCATTGGAAGATTAGATCTGGATTATTCCGCCATTAATGAGCTACGAGCTAAGCTGATGCAGGTTTGTTGGAAATTGAAATTGAAATTGAAATTAGGGCTTCTAATTTAATGCAGCATATGTTTGTGTCTAGAATCCGACCACTTTGACTTTGTGAGATTTTACAAATATTTGCGTTAGTCCAATTGTTTGTCACTCCTATTCTAAGCCATGAGTCGAGCGAGGGGAGCCGAAGGCAAACCCGGAGCGAGCCGTAAAAGCATAATTGTTGCCGGCCTCATTATCTATATATTAATTATCGAAGACGAAGGCGGAGCCGTTTGTTGTTTG
>JAYJMF010000073.1:1158687-1173414 GCA_036873715.1 Salvia sclarea
CGACCTAATGGTTAGGTCCATGCCTCCATGAAGGAGAAAATGTTCTTTCCCACTAGGCAAAAAGTTGTTTTGGTGTTTGACCTAACGGTTAGGCCGGCCTAATAGAAATGTGTCTCCTTCTTTTAATATTTGTTATGAACTCCATATTTGTTTCTTAGTATTATTTATTCCTATAACACATGTATTTGTGATTATATAATTATGAAAAATTGGAATTAATTAACTATTTTAATGAGATATTCGTTGATAATTAAGAAAATATTTTTTAAAAAAATATATATCAATTAACCCCGTGCATATGCACGGGTGGAATACTAGTTTAGGATAATTATTCGAACGAGCCAAGTGATATTTTTTCATGATCAGAAATCATATTAGGCACATTTTTGTTAATTTTGTGATAATTCGAATATTTGATTGTGATGATGTATAGTTCGTGAATTCTCAAAAAAATGTATAGTACGTTTGTGATATTTTGGTAAAAGGAGAATATTAATTAAAAAAATTAGTTTTTGCAATCAAAAAAATGTTCCCCTTGCATTCTCTCTCTTGTTGAACTCGTTATTTGTGCTTTCCTTTGAATATATAACAAGGTTTTTTTATTAATTTAAACTTAACTGTAGATTATATATATGAACAATTAAGATTTATATTTACAATTAATGCATGCTAACTTCTACGGTGCTTAGTGGGCAATTGGGGTGTGATTGTCTCTGAAGTTTGATTTCTATCTAACCCAATTTTGAGTAAAAATATTTTCTTATATTATTCACATTTGTTTGTTTTACTTATTTGTTTATTTGAAGTTACAATACTAATGAAGTTAAATTACTACATCTCTAATTAATCCAATTTGTAAATTGGAATTATAAAAGATTCAATTAATTTCATAGTATTGTTTTACTTATTTACTTTCATACTGTCATGATGCGGAAAGTCTGCTGCAAATCGTAGAGATATATATTTCTCTATGCTCTTAAAGCACAATATATTTAGATTTTATAGACTTTGGAAGCTCATTTCGATTTTATTGTACTCCATTATTTTGTATCTCGTCACTTTTATTTATGTGAGAAGATTTATTTCATCGTCATTCGTCAAAATGTTTGCAGGATTTCAATTTACATGGAACATTTTTTCTATATAATTAAAATTTAAGATGATTTAGCGTTTCTTTTAGTTTTATACTATATGTTTGGCATGATAACTTTCATAACGAAATAAATGAAGTTTGCGACGTGTATTTCTCCTGTGTATATACGACTTTTAATTTCATACTTAACTAGGTGGTAGGGGGTCGGTAGTAGAGTGAATATTATGGCAACATTATATATATGCTTATAATTTCACTAATCTGTATATTTTTATTGAAACATTAAGTTTAATGTAACGTAATAAGTAGGAGTATTTGTTAAAGAATAGTATTGTTGAACCAATTACTGTACATAAAATATGAATATTAACTGTCATATAACCTTCAAAAAATAAAATAAAAACCAGTCATAAAAAAAATATCTTTTAGTAAATAAAAGAATGTAGAAGAAACACCAATATGATTGATTGCCTCCTAATGATAGTAACAATAAAGAACATTTCAACACTTACCAGAACCCAGCTTTGACAATACATTACAAACTTGTTCAAATGGTGAAACCTGATCGTCAACTTCAAAAATGTATATTTGTATAGTTTTTACTTTTTATGTGCAAAACTTGATATTTTTTTAAGAAACACCAATTTACGTGCAAGACTTGATCTAATTAATTTGCCTACAAATGGATTTTTTCTACTCGTATAAGTAATGGATTTCATACAATATAGTTTCTATAATCGTAAAGAACTTTATATACAATAGGGTTCTTATTTTGTATCAAATGTAACACACGTACGGGGAAATTAAAGATCTAAAAACTTGATTTTTCGTACAAACCAATGCATTTAATGTATAAAATCCATTTACTTCATTATAAAATTATTGCACCACGATTATACTGGGACAATGTTGATTTTTACCATAAAAGCTTTATATGTAAAGTACATTAATGTTATACGTAGAACGCATTAGTTCATATAGGTTCCTATGAAAACTATACTTTCATTATAATCAAACTACATTATGTAAATTACTAAACTATCTTAACTAACTAATACAAAAATATTACATATGTATATCAAAATATATAAGAAAACACAATTTTTCATCTTACGTCAATTATTTTCGAAGTTGTTCGGGAGCAGATATAGACTTTGTAACAGTAAAAAAAATATCTAAGTCGTCTATAATATATATCACAAAATGTATATTTAAATGCATATACTGCCCAAACTTCGTATTCACTTGGTTTTATTTCCAATAAGAAACCTCTATAAGAAAAGAATCAGTCTTCTTATACATGGAAAAGAAATTAATATACAAAGACTAATACAAATTGACGATATTGTAACTTGTTAGTATTATATAATTACTATATAATTGCAACTAAAACTGACTAGTTCTGGTCTGTAGCATATACATAAGCAATTACCACATAGTAATTTTGTAGACTAGTTCAACAATGTTTGGATTTGATTTCCTATATAAACCTGATTGATTATTTTTCAAAATAGGAGTAGAAACTTGAGGTTTTTAAATTTCAATTAAGGAATAGAAATCGAAAACTTACATTTTAGAGACATGTGGAGCTACACCGGATCCCAGCTATGGGCTCTGGGAGCTCTCTTCTCCATTTTTGCTGCTTCTACAAATGCTTTCCCATGGAAATTTGGGATGCCTGAGCCTAAGTACTCGCCGCCGCCTCCGACTCCGGCCCCGTCCTACAAGTATGAGACGAAGTCCCCGCCGCCGTACAAGTACGAGTCCCCGCCACCACCGCCTTACAAGTACGAGTCGCCGCCGCCACCACCATACAAATACGAGTCGCCGCCACCTCCGCCGTATAAGTATGAGTCGCCACCTCCGCCACCGTACAAGTACGAGTCCCCACCACCTCCACCCTACAAGTACGAGTCGCCGCCGCCACCGCCGTACAAGTATGAATCTCCTCCTCCACCGGCGTACAAGTACGAGTCGCCACCTCCGCCGCCGTACAAGTACGAATCTCCTCCTCCGCCGCCGTACAAGTACGAATCTCCTCCTCCACCGCCGTACAAGTACGAGTCACCACCACCACAACCGCCGTACAAGTACGAGTCTCCACCTCCACCGCCGTACAAGTACGAGTCTCCACCACCTCCACCATACAAGTACGAGTCCCCACCACCACCGCCGTACAAGTACGAGTCACCACCACCTCCGCCGTACAAATATGAATCTCCACCTCCACCACCATACAAATACGAGTCACCATCACCACCACCATACAAGTACGAGTCTCCCCCACCACCACCCTACAAATACGAGTCTCCACCACCACCCCCATACAAATACGAATCTCCACCACCGCCGCCATACAAGTACGAATCACCACCACCACCATACAAGTATGAGTCACCTCCATACTATAAGAAGTGATCTCCACACTGCTCCACCCTCATCACCTCGACAAAGGTGAGAGGTGAGAGCCCCCAAATCTACCACCACCATGCTATTCAAGTTTTCAACTTTCTTCACCAGCATCTTGCTAGTTATATCTGTATTGGATCACATTTGAAGCACCTTACTCTAATGGTGGACCCTTGCTCCAACAAAAATTCACAGAAATGGAAATAACAAAAATAAAAAAGAGCTGCTTCATGCTACAAGCAATATCTTCACTCCTTTTAATGCAATTTTCATCAGAATGTATACTTTATGCTATGTTTATGTTCTTGTAATATAAAACAAATAAATAAGATGCTTCACTATTGTTGTCATTGTAAGAAGATGGAGCTTGCATTCTCTGCCTTCGATTCACTTGTTATGAACTGTGATCAAAATCATTATTGCTTGAATTTACAAACCTCAGATAAAACAATGCTGGATAATCTTTAAGGAAAAAAAAACAAAGGAATAGACAGTGGGTGTGAAACGAATGTTAATTTCAGCATTAATTTGGAAGAACTGTGGTACAGCAGTTTCTCAGCCTTAGAAAACCAAAAAGAAAAAGTAAAAAATTGGATGCCACTCTTATAAATATAAGTAGATTTTCTAAACTACACACTAGTACACTCTGCATAGGCTTCTATGTATGAGAGAGAGCATAAATGTGCAATAAATAGCTCCTTCTCTATGGAACTCTCAGTCATTTTGTCAAATCATTGTGCTGATCGTCACCAAATACCACGGTGTTGCATACGGGACATGTCTGGAAAGAAGTGGAATCTGCTATTAAAAAAATTATTAAGAAAATACAGAAAACATGCTGCGAGTTTCTAGAGATGGGCGTCGAAATTACCTTGTTGATGCTAAGCCACTTCGAGCCGCAATGAGTGTGGTAAGCGTGTTTGCATGGTAAATTGATTTGTCTGTCCCCTCTTTTGTATCGCATCTGGCAAATGACACATCTGTTTTTCCCACAAGAAACCATGAAAACTTTTGAAATTAGAACTTTGAGAGAAAGAGATCTAGCATCTAGCATTATGATCCTGTTTAAAAAGTGTTTTGCCATAATGTCACCTGTCTTCAGATTTTTTCCTTGAGAAAATTCCACCAGACTTGTGTTTTGAGGTCGGAAGTAGATCAATGAGCTCTTGTGAAAGTCCTCGACTTTGAGTTCCCACTGCCTCGCCTAAATCAAGCAATTCCTACAGAGAACGTCAAAAGAATCAACAATTCAGTATGTGGGTAAGGCTAGAGATTAAATTCTTGCAATATAGGAACTGGAAATCCTCCATTACCCAACTTCACGAACAAATTAACATTGAACGTAAACGAAAAATGTCATGTTAACTCTATTATGTACTTGTATAACTCGTAATATATGACAACATCATCCACCCTTCAGCTACATACTCAGTTATTCAGTACTCTTTTACTCGAAAGTGCTGAGCTTAAAAGGAAACAGTTATGGAGAAGGAAGGAATCCACACTCAACAAAAATGTTAGTATCCTACCTCATACGTCATGGTATCGGGGTTAATATCATCTTGCCATGCCACCTACAGTAACACACAAGAAAAAGAAGTGTTTTAAAATCAAACATTAGCAGAATTCTTCAATGGTGGACCCTGTCACTGATTAATGCAAAGCATGTTTTATAGTTATAATAAGACGAGAAAAAAATTGAAATCTCTAAGGAGTAGAATAGTCTGAAAGTAATAAAGGACAATCAACCAAAACTACAGCAGATGCATGTAAGTACCATCTTTGACTAATTTCAAAACTTATCTATGGCAAGAATGGTCACCAAAGATCAGGTGACCAGTGACCATTATAAGAGATTCATGGTTCCCTCTCGCAAGGTTACGAGTTTACCAAGATAAACACTATTACTCCCTCCGTCCCACTAAAAGTGGGTCATTACTTTTGGGCACGTATATTAAAATGGTTTGGGCCACTAGATTTGAGGCACTTTTAAGGCGAATTGTTCCAACTCACATGATATTAGAACCTTTCAGCATATCTGATATTGATCATTTACAATACTATTGTGGAAAATGGAGAATGTAGAAACGTGTAAGAATAAATGATATCCTGCAAGTTCCAACCTCATCACTGGCAGCATCTTGATCATTTGGTAATCCTGCACGTTTGGGAAATAATATAAGAACATGCCAAATTTAAGACTTGAATGAGAACCTGAGCTTTAAGAAAAAGGGAACTAGATGGGTAAAGGATTTTTAACCCTGCTCAGAAATATTAAATTCGGTGCGTGTAAGAACTTACTTTCCTCTGGAATAGAATGCACTTCAGAAAACGCACTTTGTTCGGGTGGTATGTCTACAGTTATAGGATCTTCAGTGGTTGCCATTGAAGAATATTCCCAAACTCTCCTGTTGGAATCCATTCTTGGAGCAAGGTCATTGTCCTCATAGAGTCCATAATAAATACCCGTTGGATCAGACTGTCCATATTTATAGGAATTCATATGCATTGACCAATATAAAGATTCCTGATCAAAAATGAATAACTTCATCAGATTGAGTGAATTTCTCGAAGGCCTTTCTCGAAGGCCTTTAAATTACTCTTACACCCTACCACAATAATGCATCACTATAAAATCAAGAATAGCAAAACATAGGACATATCTGCAAGAAATCATCTTCACCTTAGAAAAAGTTTGAATACAAATACTTCATGCTTTTGAATATCTAAGTAGGAGATATTTGTTAGACTAAAAAAACACCTCTGTAGCAAATCTATAAGATACCATCTTCACCTTAGAATACATTCTAAAAGTGTATCAAAATTGGATTTAACTTCAACCATTTCATGATATTGGCATCTAAACTAATTTCATACTCCATCAACATGAATGTTATAAATATTTAACAGTGGCAGCCAAAAAAGTGCAATATTGAGTGTAAGCACGCAACTATTTCTCTTTCCCGAAAGATCTATTTCGGTTCAAGATTTCATGTTAATCGGGGCCAAAGTGCAGTATACGCCGTACACCCTTAAAACGATGTGCATCCATCTTTCGTCATCTCCGAATTTCATATAGATAGACACTACTTTTTTTCCTAAAAGAAAACTTTAGCAATCATATTCTGGCATCTGTCGCTGGCCCAACATCCAGAAGTTATATTCTTTGTTGTACTACACTGAAGATAGAAAGATGCATAACAACAAAAATAACACTACCATCTATCACAAACAAAATTCAACATTAGCAACAGACCAAATACTAAACTAACACACTGTAATTCCTTCTTAACAGTGAGCAAAAACAACATAGAAATTAACCTGATCATGCATTGGGGCGAAGTTAAGATAATTCAAAGGGGCCGTCGGAGCACCGCCGAAGAAATCGACATAACCCTCATTGACAGGGTAAGCGTAGCTGCTGTCCATGTAATGCACCTCTGCTTGCTCATTCTCGTTCATTCTTCTTGTCTACAAAAGCATAAAACCATTCAACCAACAACACTGGGAAGGGAAAACACACAAATTACAGAACTTTCATCCACTACATTCCATCTAGCCCAGAAAAACACACACTTCAAAAGCACATAAGTAAAAAAAAATCTAAAATTCCCCAAAAATCAATACCAACACACATTCCCCCATTTCCCATCAAAAAAATCTAAAATTTCCAAAACAACGCACATTGCACATCCAATTCCAGAAATCAACAGGAAGCAGCTGAAGAAACCAAAAAAAAAAGAGAAAAAAGAAAAGAAAAGGGGAAACGAACCAGATAATGTTGGCGGTGGAAAAAACAACAAAATCAAACGAGGCTGGGATTCCTCTTGGTTGCGAAGACAGATTCACACGCAGTGGGAGGTGTAGATTCACACACACACACACACACAGAGAGAGAGAGAGAGAGAGAGTGATGGTGTGTGTGGCAGCGAGTTTTCTCTTTTGTCTGTCAGTGGTCTCGTCTGGCTTTGCTTGTGGCGCTTATGCCGGATTGCACCTGCACTACACGCCAACCCACCCCACCCCACCCCCACCCCCACCCCCTATTTTGTATCTACCTCTGTCTCTACACACTTTCACCTTTTGCAATTTAAAATCAATTAAATATATATATATGCAAACCCCAAAAAACACACAAAGTGTGAAAAAGTGAAATATTGGAAGAAAGAGAGAGAGAAGGATATGGGAGGAATCGAGGAGGAAGCACAGCCGAATTCCCAAAATACTGTCTGCAAAAATCTTTGCCCTACAGCTGTACTGTACCAACAATATCTACAAATCCAATTTGTTTGCTCTTTACTGTTTGGTCCCCTTCTCCTCTCTCCCTAGTCAATGGAAAAACAATGCAGATAATATTGTTTATTCAAATCCCCCCTTTTTCCCCTCTCTTCTAAACTAAAATCCCCACTTTTCCATTGGTTAATGTTTCTTAATTCCGATCTCGTCGTTGGGATGATCAACAACCACTGAATTCTCCCCCATTGGTTGATGTTTGGTTGGGATGATCAACTGCTCCACCCCAAAATCCAAATCTCAAACATACATTCCATAAAATTAAATCTTGGAATTGGAATCACCAGTGAATCAAATCAATCAATCGATCGCGTATGAATGAAAAAAAAAAAAAAAGGTGCATATACTGAATCGTGACAAGTGAATTGGGGAAATTGAAGCTCAGAGCCCTAACATTAACCAAAATTATGCATTTTGTGAAAGTGAAATTGAACTCATATGCATACACGTCATCCGCATGTGTATCACGATGCTCATAGCAGGATTTGTCGAGGATATGCAGCCGCGAATAACAAACAAAAGAGAGGGAGGGAAAGATGTGTGGTTGTGTGTTGAAGGAATTTTTCCAACAGTTAGCTAACTGTGCATAAAGCTACAAAAAAATGAGGCGATGAGATCGAAATTGGGGGCCACAGATTACCTAATATCCAAGCAAAGAATTCATCTTCTTTTGACTCCGAATATCCACCCAAGCAGCTCCTTATTCTTCTGCATTCGGATTCATCACCATTTCTGATCACTGCTGCAAACAATTAAAAATTACTATATATTAAAAATTAATCCGATTACTATTTATTACTGATCAGTTGAGCTGCAAATTTCCATCAAATTTTAGAAGATTTCCAACGGCGCTGGATACGAAGCGACAATTGAAGCAAACAGTACACACTGTGATTGATTATATCTCAAGAAATCATCCAATTTTGGATATGTGTAATCAATTTAGATAGCTTTTCCTTGAGATGGCCTTTAATACTTTCCCAAGCAGAAGAGCTTTTGTTTGTATTGACTGTTGCTGAAAAATATATACCTTCAGATGCATTTATACGTATCAATTTCTTCATAATGGAAGCCACATACAATCGAGCTTGCTGAATGGTGTAGATTTAGGAACGCATATTTTGGAATTTAATGGAGAAATTGAAGTTGCGCTTAATTGGATAAAACGAGATGAAGATTTGCTTGAATGAGACAGAATTTGATTTTGGAAAAATCTTAACTATTTTTTCATTAGACTTCATCAATTTTCTTTTACGTCGCGGCCCGATTTCATGTAATGGGCCGTTGGTTGGCAGGCCTTTGATTGAACTCGGCCCGATATGAGAAGCAACCATATTAAATATTGGGCCTAATTTATTTTACCTGATTTTATACATTAAGTTATTGGGCCGACCCATCCAATTCAACATGTCTAATAAATGACTTTTTTTTTTCTATTCTACCAAATCAGATTATTTCTTAAATTTCTTGAATCTGCTCTTTTTGTGTAACTAAAAGTTTCTTTGATTTTATACCTTTAAACTTTAGCATATGCTTATGATGAATTCACTTTTAACTGATTTCGACTTTTTATTATTATATTTTTGATGGGATGTATTTAACACTATTGATAAAAGTATATTATTTCGTCTGCTCGCATAAAATGTAATTTTTTTTTTGTTTGTGTGTGCCAAAATTACATATTGACCCTAGCTTTAAGTCACTAATGCTAGAATTATCTATCACATGATTTAGTAACCAATTTAAAGCACACAATTGGTCATTCATTCTTTGGGTAGATACATGGTAGTTCAGAGTTTGGATCTTCTGTGACATTTTTTATTGCGATTGCGGATGAATATGAAAATGTCGCAATAGCAATTATTTATAATTTAATATTTATATAAAGAAAATATATACTATAACCTTCGAATTTTAAAATTCTAGATCAATTGGGCACTTGTCATGCATCTATTTACACAATATAGAATGTAATGCACATGCAATAGAAAGACTCATTTGTGTACTTCATTAAATCGAAACCAATATATAAATCCTTCCAAAACACTTTATCTCAATCATGCATCCTTCTTCTTCAATCTTCCTATCAAAACATTGATAAAACATAGTTTGAAGATCCTCTTCATATAATGTTTGTAATTATAACATGTCTATCAAATAGAAGAAAAAAGAAAGTAAAATAAATAGCCTAACCAGCAAAGTAACTAGAATAACTGTTTTTAGAAAAAGTAGCAAAATTTAACATTTTGTGTCCAATACTATTAAAGTTGTAAAATTTCGATGAACTCACAAAAAGGGGTTTTGCCGCTGATCCAAACAAAGAAACTGTTGCTAAAGTTCAGACTGCAAATCATTTCCCTCGCGTGATCATTCTACAACAAAACATTTGACCCATTATTAATAATTCAAACTCAATTATTTAATTTCCATTTCATCACAATAATAATCACTACCAAACTACACTATACCTAGCTTCAAACTCTCAATTTCTGCATTCACTTAATTCCCAAAAAAAATATTATATATATATATATATATATATATATATTAAATTTATGAATGATTGCGACGAAGGCGACGACGATGACGATAACGATGATCCAAACTCAGGTAATTGAAATGCATTGAATAAACAAAGCAGTTTCACATGATCAAGAGAGTGACATTTTCAATTTAATTATCCATATCAGATTGCAGAGAGTGGTCCTCCATTAATCCAGAAAAAAATAAATGCACTTTTCACAAAATTGATAACACTTTCCCATCCATTTTCATCAAATATAAAATTTAAAAAAATACATGAAACTACTTTTCCACTAATAAGACGGACTGCTACGCTATCCCATCCTGCAAAATATAAAAAAATGAAAAAAAAAAAAAAAAGAAATTGCAATTTAATTTAAATTCACAGCTCCAATAATTTTGTACCTTTATTACCACAAACGAGAAAGCCAACATATGTAAAGTCTAGAATTGTGGCTTTTTCTTTTCTGTTTTTTGGATGTGGAAATAAATGTGGTTCACGCAATGTCCAATTCTTGCAGGATTTGCGGGATATTATTGTTATTATTATTGTTATTATTTATTTTTATTATTATTGTTATTGTTATTATTATTATCTAGACCACACCAACCAACTGAACGTGTCGAGGGGGCCAAAAAAAAAGGCACATGTAATGAAATTGACACAATTCTACTTCGAGGCTGTTCATGTACTGATGCATATGTCCTCAAAATACGATGTGCCACAGATTTATGTATAACTAACTGTTCTAGTGCTTTCTCGGGTTTTCCAGAAAATCGGGTTATTGGTTGGTAAATTATTGAATTATCGGGTTCTTTTTTCTTTTTCTTTTTGCCATGGATCGGGACTCCGGCTTACGTTAACAAATCTCTCTAAGTGCAGAGTATGACGTCATTTTAGCCACGTCTAATAACACGAAGTCGTCCCTTACCAATGCACGTCATTTTTTCTTTGCATTCTGTGTCATCATTACTTAAGTTGAAATACTGATTGGCAACATAATAAAAAAAAAAATAGTTTAATGATGTGCGGCGGATTTAAAAATTGGTATATAAATGTGCAAAATCAGAATTTGATAAAAGTTTAGTAATTTACATGCACGCGGTAGCCCTACAAAATATATCTAAAATAAATACCTAAACTATTTGCATGATTGAGGAGTAATATTCCTCGTTAAATATGATGAGTGACAAAACCGTGAGTTTTTGGTAGCTTGATGGAAATAGTCCATTTGATATGTAAGATTTTCACTAATTGTATTTATCATAATTTAATTTGTCTTTTTCTGAAATAGACCAAATTTTGAAATTCAAGTCCTTACAAGCAAATATTAATCTTCAAATTGTAAAAATAAAAAGTAATCAAATCGATGTCAGGCAGGTGCTAGGGTCAGCTGAAGCCCCAAGTTAGCAATTTTAATATATTTTTGATATTATGCTCTTATGCCATTCAAACTTCGCTAAAACCTCACTAGGTTTTGATATTTAGGTCAGGACTAACTGCTTTTAATTTACAAAATATTTATATATTTGTATTCTCTCTTAATATTTTGTCATTTTTTAATATATTCTTATAATTTTTACCTTGTGTCGTCGATAATTCTTTTCCTCAATACCCTTCGCCGCAGCACAAACAGCTCACCTAATATTGTTCGTGCCGGCATTCAAACACAGCTAAAACTTCTCTAGGTTTTGATATTTAGGTCAAGACTAATATATTTAACTGCTTTCAATGTATGAAATATTTATACATTTATATTATGTTAATTATGTTATCATGCATTTTTTAATATATTCTTGTGATTTTATACAAATCGGCATCGAGCACCCCTCAGGTTAAATTTCTGCATGTGGCCCCGGCGCCAGGTGGATTGATTTGATTTAGTCGGCAAGAAGTATATACTATATGAGATATATTTGTGTTATGAGTATTACTATATTTTAGAAAAAGAAATAAATAATGGTATAGATTTTGGTAAGAAAATGGTGCCTCGAAGCTAGCAGAAGGCGTCGCTGTCGTCGTCGAGCCCCATGCTGGTGAGTAGTCTATTTCTTGCCTCACTCACTTTTGTGAGAAAATTGCTCTTTGTTTCTTCACGACTGCAGTTGCTGCTCGGCCCCCCTTTTATTTCTCATTTTTCTTTTATTTTCATTTTCATTTTTATTTTATGCATTGTTTTTTTTTTCCAATTGGTGTGTTTTGGAATCTTCTGCACTTCTCATCTCCCATAATTCTTACACACCATCACATGTCTCCTACATGATGTCAGTCCCATGCCCTTCTTCTCATTATTATCAATAACAATAATCTAATTCTAGCTAGCTAGTAAATTCCATTGTATTAGTTAGGAGTTAATCGAGCTTAAATACACGAACTTTGGCCAGGTTCGTTTGCAAATGGACTTTTAAAACCAACCAGCTGCATGTTAATACACGGCCTTTGATGTTGCGCGTTCTGGTTTTAACTCCGATAAGTTTTCAGGTGAAATAAAACAACATCTTTCTGTAAATTTATGGTGTTCGATCATAGTGTCGATTATTGAGCCTAATTAAATACACGAAACTCTAACCGAATTCGAATTTTGCACATGACTTTTATAAATAATCTGCATATGTAAATACACAATCATTGATGTCGTTCTGATTTGTATATAACTCCTATAAGTCAGGTGATTAAAACGACGTCATTTTGTAAATTCCGGTGTTCGTAGTGTCAACTTCGCCCTCCAGGTCAGCTTCGACTTCACTGGAAAATAGACAGCATGTTAAAAATCAGAATGATACTAAAAGTTGTGTGCTTACAAACTAGTTTTAAAAGTTATGTGAAAAACTTGAATTTGGCCGTATTAATTGATACTCAAACTACACAATGGATTGGGGGCCCTTTCTCTTGATTGTGTGTGTATGAAATTATGAATATTCGTCTAAGAATTATGGTGTTTTGGCATGACGATGATTAATAAGTGGGCCTTGATGATTTCTCTTGTCCAAAACAAGGCCATGAGTTTGGCATATGGCAAGGTCGATACTCGTCGGATAGTCTCGAAAACAAGATTAACGAGTGCGCGACGACAATGCAGGCGGGGCTGGCCACAACCCCGCCTGCATTAATGCGCGTAATTATTATTTTGTTTTTTTTTAAATATAAATTTTTGGGGTTTAGGGATGTATATATATGTGTGTGTGTTGGTGGGAGGGGGAATTTCCTCTTTAGGGGTGGGTGAATTTTGTGGGCATTAGGAAAATGCAAGATTTGAACCAAATGTAGATGGTTTTAATGTGGTCTGGGACATTGGTGCAGAAAATGAAGTGATGGGTCATGCGTCACAAAAGCCTTTTTCAGTTATTTGTCATTGGATATATTGGATTGGATATATGACTTGAAATACATTTTTGGAATAAAGGGACAAAAATAGCCATTTTTAAGTGGGGGTGGGGATTTTCGTTATTTTACGTATGTATGATGATAATAGGTCGTCGTTGCAAAGTCCAAACAAATTAATCATGTCCATTCAAAGATTAAATTTGGAAAGAAAATTGACCTAAATATTAATGATTTCTAATAATTATTGAAATTCGATTACTTCTGGAATTTTCTCAAATCCTTATTAAATTAAATGCGATAATGGTATGATCCACGCGAAGTCATGAACGGGATGGTTTTCTGCTTGGGTTTCACTTTCAGTGTGCAAAAATACGGTTGATATTTATTTAGCTAATAATGAATTAATTGGGCTAATTATAATACAGAAATAGTGTAACATAAAGCTGGAAAAGAAATGAAGTCAAAAGAATTATATATTTAATACTATAAGTTTTTTATTATTAAACTTTTCAAGACAAAAAGTAAATAAAAATAGTTTTGTTCAGATAAAAACAAGTAAAATTTAAATACGAATGATATCATATTCATGGGAATAGGCAATACTATAGGGGAAGGAACGACTAATCATATGTTCATGCGGTTATCTTGGTGATAATTCATATTGATAAAATTTGTGGGTTAATTATAATCAGTGATTTCAAAATCGGACCGGACCGGCCGGTTCGACCTATTTAACCGCGAACCGATCAGTACAATGGTCCGGTTATGTATTATTGTTGAACCAGTAAAGAACCGGTGCGAACCGGAAAAAACCGGTGAAAACCGGCTACCCAGTGAACACTGAACCGGACCAGTTTTCATAATCAAAATAATATTATTGTAAAATGTTGTTAGTAAGATTTGAACCCTTACCCATTAAATTGAGAGTCCAATATAACAACCAACTCCACCAATTTGAAGCTTTGACACTAACTCATAAATTTTTTACTAACAATGTTTGCATAAACTGACATTGTTATTCATTAACCCCTAATATTTGTAAAATCATCATTATTAAAATAATATTATTGTAGAATTGACATTT
>JAYJMF010000073.1:1186576-1210965 GCA_036873715.1 Salvia sclarea
TATATATATATGCTTTTAAATGAATAAGATTGCAACTATAATTGAGCTTAGATATAGCACAATACAAAAATCAAGGACTTAACCAACAAAAAACAATCTAAAAAACAAAATTATAAGATAAACACAAAACTAGAAATAATTGTTCAGCCCAATAAAAATTCATGAGCCCAAGTTTGCAAGTCTAAATTTGTGCGGCAGCTATTGGGTGTCAACGCCTATCTATAATGGGCTTTGGGCTGGATCTATTGGGCCCAATATAAAAAAATCATAGATAAATTAACTCATGTAATTCTTAGCAAGCATCACCAATGCTTAGTTTTAAAACAAATTCAAGTTTTGGGTTCGAGTTCAGACACAGTCATTAAATTCACTTGCATGTTGATTTTTTTTTAAAAAAATTGAAGATATTGAAAAATAAAAAATAAAAGGTTTGATATGCCTCCCCCATCTGAGAAATAAATAAATGAAGTAGTAAGCCCACAAACTGAGGCTGAAAGTGAAAACACATAATTATCTTAAGCCATATTCGAAAAGGCCGAAAAAGGTCCTTTTTATTTTCCATTTTTCATGTGGAACAGAAAAGGGCAAATTGAAATTTAAATAAAACAAAATTGTATAAAACAAAATATTTATCATAAAAAATAATTATGATAATCTCTATAGGCAAATTGGTTCTGAGTTCATACTTCATACAATTGGGACAGTTTATACATGAACTTATGCGTTTTTAACCAAAATAATTAAGAGTAAATGCAATCCAAAATTGAATGCTAGCAAATTGCAATAAAGAGTAGTAGGTAAATAAATCTGTCAAAACAAGCAATGGATCGAATGTAGGATGAAAGTCAGATAATTAGGTCAAACAAATCACTCAAAACAATGGGAAAAAAATTTATGATGTTATGTTACTTATTTGCTAAGAAAAAATGGATGTAACATATGATGGGTATCTATCCCACCACTTATCTCAAAAAACGTATGTTGGAAAAATGGTTGAGTCACAAAAATATCTTTTCGAAACACACTTCAGCATCTTCTAATTATAATTCATAAATATTAATTAAGAACTAGTAATATATTTTAAAAATATTTATTAATAAATACTAAAATTTAGCTTTTCTTGTATTAAAGATTTATCAGCAATAACTCCACCATTATTTCCTTACTAAAACTGCTTACAGTCTTAAGTTGGGATAAGATTAGTGTCTTAATAAATGGTCATCTAGTAATTAAGTTGTTACTAATGGATCTATAAATTATAATCAAGTGACACGCACTATTATTACTTTCTCTCTATGTTTATAGTAAAATACTAAAATGCGATCTCAAAAAAATTATATGCAGCCACCTATATCCTCTTAATTAGAAATGGTTTTAGCAATTAATCTCGTAATCAAATGATACATAATGACCCAAATCTCAGGAACGAATAAAACAACAAATGTAGTATTATTTTTTGGAGCATAGCTTAAAGCGACACGACTTGCATAAATTTGCAAAAGCAATGTCTGTCAGAGAATTCATATGCAGCCAACTCCTCTAATTTAGAAACAAAAAAATCTAGTACTACTAATTAATTAATTATATATAACTTTCCTTCTTAAATATCATTTACAAATTTGTAAAACTTTACTTACATGATTTAAACAAATACTTATAACCGATGAATGCACACATTTCAAATTCTCAAATAGATATCTATATTTGGATAATAATTTACATTTTTTTGAAGTGAAAATTAATATCTAAATAAAAAGATAAATTGTATACTACCTAAATTACCCCCTTTGAAAAAGTAAATAATAAATAGTGAAAAAGTGAGAAAAGAATTTGTGCTTAAAGGAGCAGCCGAAAGCAAAGAGCACATAAAAAAACATTACATAATTAACGCAGACGCCCAACTTTCACCCCACGTTATATATACGTACAAAAATTGTATGCATCTTCGCCCCATTTCTTCCTACTTTGCCACTCTCACAATCTCAAATTCATTGATTGAATTCTCGAATCCCCAAAGCCACATTCCGCAGATCGCATCGCGCCCAATCAATCGGACTGAATTCCAGATCGAATTGCTTCTGCTTAAGGTAAATCGATATGTTGTTCCATTACGATTTCCTGCAAAAATGATGTTTAGCTATCGCTGATCAGTTGATTTCCGTTCTAGATCTTGTGGATTTATCCGTTTACTGCTTTTAACTGCGTTTTTTACATGAGAGTGAAGCTGTCAGCAGCTCTGCAGCTGAATCTCGCTCCGTAACTGTTTTTGTAACTTCATCGGTAGACTGGATTAGGAATTAACGAATCGGAAGCTATCTGTGTCTTTCGTTTTTGACCTATTTTGGAATGGAAGGGTTTAGTTTTGATGGTGGAATCTACTTGGGTTGGTATAGATTTATCTGCGTAGATCTCTTTGCTGGGTATATGTTTAGATCCGTGAATATAAGAAAGTAAATTTAATAGCCCGTGTATAAAGAATGTGTTGGTTTGCCGTGTCAGTCAGGGATTTATTTGGTAGGTGGTATTGACAAATTCTCGCAATCGTGGTACGCTCATTTATGCTGGATTGATTTATATTTTAGTACCTTTTGCTTTGGACGAGTCATGTTTAAGGAATCCTAGCATTGACGATGGCAAGTATAGTGGACCGTGATATTAAGAAAGAGTTATCAGATTCTTAACATAAGCGGCACGCATCTCAGTTGGCGTGGTATTCTTTTTCTCAAGTCCAGCATGTTGGTGGGGGTGAAGTTCCAACTTGCTCAGATTCTGCTTGGTGTGGTTCTGACTTTGTATGTGATTTTGGATGATTTGAATGCTTAAGCTACTAGAAAACTAAGTCATTTATAATTAGATCAGTCAAGCCAAATTAAACCACAAAGAGCTAGAATCTGGTACAACCCCCTCTGTTGGGCATCTTAGTTTGAGAATATTATACTAGGCTCTTATGGATCGGACAAGATTGATGTATGTATAATTTATTCGCTATACAGTCTTTGTGAGGAACTGTTGCTATTTTTGGCTGTTGCCTGTTATGTTTTGAATGTAATTTTGGTAATGGGTGACCGCTCCCTTATGATCGCATTAACTTTGTAGTAAGTTAGTAACCATTGGTTCAGTGAATGTTTTGTTGATTAGTGATTAAGAAACCCCTGTCTGTTGCTGAAAATTGTTACTTAGTTATTACTAGCTTATAGAGGAGGAGACTTTACAGTAAAATGTTGATTTATATTTTGAAATCTTGTTGAAGATTCCTAATATTTTCCTATCCACTTAGCGGTGCAACACATTCATGAATTTCCTTATCTGAAACGTTGTAGATTCTTATCCAAGACTTGTATCATTTGATAATGAGACACATTTACGTTAGGCCGGCCCAATTAATAGTATAAATAATGAGACCGGCAACAATAATAGGGGGCTGCAAACAACAAACGGCTCCGCCTTCGGCATCAATAATTAATATAAAGATAATGAGACCGACAACAATTATGCTTTTACGGCTTGCTCCGGGTTCGCCTTCGGCTCCCCCTCGCTCGACTCATGGTTTAAAATAGTAGCGGCAAACAATTGGCCTAACGTTAGGCCGGCCTAACGCAAATATTTGGCTTTGATAATTGTTGTCCCTTTGATAGTTCTAGAGCAAACAATGAAATAACCTAGAATTACCACTTTATACCTGTTTTTGTATTTTCAAATGATTATGATTTACTTTGGCCACTGTGGATGTATGCTATAAATTTTACACAATGATATTGCCTTTTTTCAGCCGTTAATTTTTGTAAAGAATCGGAACAAGCCATGTGGAGATTCAAACCTTTCGCACACAAAGAACAAACTGGGCTGGACGGACGTGTTATTGACATCGGCAACTTCAAAGTTCAGGTTCGGAATGCAATTGCGGAGGGCGGATTCTCCTGTGTTTATTTAGCTCGAGAAGTAAATGGCTTCAAGCAGTATGCATTAAAGCACATCATATGTAATGATGAAGAAACTCAAGAGCTAGTCGCAAAGGAGATTTCAGTTATGAAAACACTTACAGGCCACCCCAATGTTGTTACTCTTGTCGCCCATGCTATCTTCGATATGGGTCGCACTAAAGAAGCTTTCCTTCTCATGGAATATTGTGAGAAGTCCCTGGTTAATGTGCTGGAGAGCAGAGGAGCAGGATTCTTTGAGGAGAAACAGGTCCTAACAATTTTCAGGGATATATGTAGTGCAGTCTTTGCAATGCATTGCCAAACTCCACCTATTGCTCATCGGTAATTGCTGTTAATGTTGTCACTTTTTTGTATGCATAAGGATCCTCCGCGCATCCATGAAGATGACTCTTTAGACTTTCTCCCAAAACATATCCTGTCTTATTTCTGCTGGCACATCTTTTTTCATGTGAGACTGTGAGTTAGTGCCTGGGTGCCCATTAAGTTAGCGACACAAGGTTAATGATATTTGTGCGTTCAAGTATAGTAAGCCTTTCAAGCTAATTATAGTGTGGGCATCCACAAAGGCTTATTACGGAAGAATATGCTTGTATAACGTATTATCATGAGTTCCTAGAAAATCTTTGGAACTTTGATGTGATTCTTCATTATCTGATTCGTTAGGTTTGGTTCACTGACACATAGAATTGTTTTTGTTTTTCGTTGCTGAAGATGTTTGAGAATTTGTCATTTTGATTGCTAATCATTCTGAGTTGTGTCCTATAGAGATTTGAAGGCCGAGAATCTTTTGCTGGGGCCTGATGGCATGTGGAAGTTGTGTGATTTCGGTAGCACTTCTACCAACCATAAACGCTTTGAGAAACCTGAAGAAATGGGAATTGAGGAAGACAATATAAGGAAACACACAACACCTGCATATAGAGCCCCTGAGGTAGATGGAGGACCTTCTATCAAGATCTTATTGTTGCACTTCTCTATGGTATAACTATTGATTCTTCTCCCTCATTGAATGGCTCAGATGTGGGATCTGTTTCGAAGAGAACTTATAAACGAGAAGGTTGATATATGGGTAAGTTGACAAGTTCCTATATTATGTGTATTGGACCTAGCAACAACAACGTCAGTAACATATATCCATGAACTCGGTAAGTACTTGACGTGGAGTTCTATTTTCTGCAGGCACTTGGGTGTCTCCTTTTCCGCATATGTTACTTGAAGTTAGCATTCGATGGGGAATCAAAGCTCCAAATTCTGAATGGAAACTATCGCATCCCTGATCAACCCAAGTACAATACATTGCTGACAAACCTTATCAGGGAGATGCTCCAATCCTCCCCTGACGACAGACCAGATATCACGCAGGCAAGCATTTTGCTTGATTGGCCATTCATCCCCATGAACCTAGGTTAGTTGTAGATTTTTGTGCCCGTGCCAATCATGAGGGCTACCGTTGCATGTATTGTTACTGATTCCTTTATGTGGTTGCTATTTTGGCAGGTGTGGTTTCGTGTTAATGATCTTTTACCAGATGGACTACAGAAATCATTACCTGATAGGCCTCCGGAAATGCTACAGCAAGGTACTGATGCTCTTACAGGTAAGGGTATATAAATTAGTGTTTAGGAATGTAGTAATATAAGAATTCTGATGGTATAACCTGGCAATCTGTTAGTTGACTCCAAAGTGAATCTGAAATTGTCAATTTTTGTTTTTATTTTTTTTTTTGCTATTGTTTCATTGCATTTGAGGCTTTGTTTGGATTATTTACATTTTCAGGCACGCCAAAGCCTGTAAATAAGTCTAGCCCAGTGCCTCGTAGGAGTCCTCCTCCTCCCCCCTCATCTGAAGCACCCCGAATCGCATCATCCACCCCACCCAATTTGAGAGCTGGTGAAAATGATGGGCCTTTGGGTTCTTTCTGGGCCACTATGCATGCAAAAGATTCAGGAGCCACAGAGGAAAAGACCAAGCCAAAGTATGATGAAGACTCAACTGACCGTAGATCATCTGGAAAGGAGAAGGTCCGTCTTGATGGCAATCTTGCCTCTCATGTAACTCCACAAAAAGAGCAAAGTGTTCAATCTCACCTCCAGAAGAATGTGCTGGGAAAATCAGTCAGTAGGCCTAGTGATTACCCATCGAAGGACTCAAATCTGTTTCCTGATAGTTTAAACCATAGTTCTGAAAGATTAAAGCCACCCAAAGCAGAACTTACGCCTACCTTCCAAATGGATGCTTTTAATACTTTTGTGGCTGAATTTGACGTTACTAAACAAAGTCCAAACAATAGACATCAGAAGCCAGAGAAAGAAGACAAGTTAGAGGCTGAGGTTGAAAAGCTGAAGGAGCAGCTTGCGAACGTAAGTGCAGAGAAGGCAGAAATGACCTCCAAATATGAAAAGCTCTCTGCAATTTGTAAGTCGCAGCGACAAGAGATACAAGACCTTAAGCATGCTCTAGGTGCCAAAACTTCATCACACAGTGGGTCTCCTGGAGGCCAATCATCCACCATTCCGCAGGTATTCTTTTGTCCAACTTGAATGATCTTCATGTTTTGATTTCAGCGCCTCACTCTTGTGTGTTCTTCTTCAGCAGAATGCGAAGGTTGAAGGAACAGTCTGGGAACTCCAAGAGAGTTTCTTCGATCAGAGTTCTCCTAGCCCAGATTCTAAGCAGTGGCAGGCCTTTGCTGAGGATCCCAAACCACAGGCAACAGCAACGGCAACATACAATACTTCAAAATCTGTTAGAACAAGAAACGGCCAGCAGAACAAGCCGGCTGGTGAGCAGAATTCGGCTGCAAATTCTTGGGGGTTTGGAAGCGATAGCTTCAAGGTGGCTCCTGCTGCTGCTGCTGCTGCTGCTAGCTCTAAGATTAATGTACCTATTGGTGAATTGAATAATTCTCAGCGCTTTGGCGATTCAAAGAGCAAAGACAGTAAGTTGGATTCCCAGCCTGCTGGATGGGCCGGTTTCTAGTCTATTAAAATGGAAAATGATAGACAATTAAAAGGAGCAGGAGTTTTCCTGGTGGTTGTTTTCTCATGTTGAGTTTGTTTTGTAATATATAATCGCGACAAAGTTGAATGTAGGCCTTCTTCAATTTATTCGACGAGTGGCGTATGCACTCTGCTTTAGTCTTCTCCGATGTTTTGGAGCTCATTGGTGCGTTATAATTGGTGGTGAAGTATGTATTTTGCAGTTCTTGGAGTAGAAAATGTTCTGTTGGTTTGTTGAAAGGCAAAGGAAACTACCCATTCTTATCTTTACTAACTTAGACAGTGTCAAACTTTCTAGCCAACAAGACTTGGAAGTTCTTTCGAAGACTTATCATTCCACACGGTAACACTTGTGACTAATCTCTTTTGAGTTCTTAAATATTGGAACAAACAACTCCCCACAACTTAGAATTGCAAATGGCCTTTATACTCCTGATACTTGTTTCTCAGTCAGCCATTCTTGCCGCCGGCCAAACCGATTGTACCATAAAGCCAAACACAGCTATATCTGCCGGAGGCAACGAACTTCCATGGCTTTCGCCTTACGAGGAGTTCGCCTTTGGCTTCCGGCCTCTCCAACACTCCGCTTCTAACGACAAAAACCTCTTCTTGTTATCCATATGGTTCAATAAAATACCAGAACAAACTATAGTTTGGTCCAAGAACGATAATCCCGTCCCAAAAAGATCAACAATCCACCTCACAAATGAAGGCCAGCTCATTCTCCGCGATCATCGAGACGTGGAGCTATGGAGGGCCGAGATAGGGAACCAGAAATCAAGCTGCGCTGCCATGCTCGATTCCGGCAACTTTGTGCTAATGAATGCAAATTCTGCTCTCATATGGGATACCTTCAATGTCCCTACCGACACCATCTTGCCCTCTCAGAGGCTGAAGAAGGGTCGAAACCTCACCTCTCGCCAGTCAGATGCCGATTACTCGGACGGAAGGTTCCAGCTCCGGATGCAAGATGATGGCAACCTTGTGCTCTACACTATATTCTTGCCCACTCAAGTTGCCAATGGTGACTATTGGTCTAGTCGAACCACGACATCCCCCAACGAGCTTGTCTTTGATGAGTCCGGTTACCTATACATACAAGCAGAAGGTGGACACAATATATACAACCTCACTGGAAGAAACATCAACATGGAATCAAGACAGGATTTTTATTTCCTGGCTAGGCTTGATCAAGATGGAGTTTTCAGGCAATACCATCGCCCAAGGGGGAACTATGCTACTGTCGGGAGCTGCCCTTCGTCTTGGTCCGTTGTCCAAACAACTCCAGACGACATCTGCAGAGCCATCTTGGATTATGTAGGAAGTGGGGCTTGTGGATACAACAGCTACTGTGTCAACTCCAATGGCAAGCCTAGTTGCTTCTGCCCCCAAGGCTACTCTCTCTTGGATCCACTCAATCTCTTTGGAGGCTGCAAACCGGACTTCCCGTTGCCTAGCTGCCACCAAAATGGATGGGAAAATGATCCAGATCTCGTAGATTTCAAGGAATTAAACGATACTGATTTTCCATTGTCGGACTACGAGATGCAGACCGGAGCAGATGTGAATAAGGAGAGTTGCAAGCAGCTGTGCTTGATTGATTGCTTCTGTGCAGCTGCTATCTACAATGGCGACAGATGTTGGAAGAAACGGTTTCCTCTCTCCAACGGAAAACAATCCCGAGATGTGAACAGGACTGCCTTGATTAAGGTTCCACGTGATAACGCGAGAACAAGCTCGTATCCTGCAAGAAAAGATCGGTCTACTGTAGTTATCCTCTTGTCAGCTCTTCTAGGAAGCTCTGTGTTTCTAAACTTTCTTCTGTTGGCAGCCATAGCTGTGGCCACTTTCTTGGTCTACCACAAGAAGATGTTGAATTTGAAGTTGAAGCCGTCTAATTCGAGTGTGTATGGGATAATGAGAGTGTACTCGTATAAGGAGCTCGAGGAGGCAAGTGGCGGCTTCAAGGAGAATCTAGGCAGAGGGTCTTTTGGAACTGTCTACAAAGGATACATTTCCAATAGATACGTCGCGATCAAGAGGCTAGACAGGGTTGAGAAGCAGGGGGAGAAGGAGTTTGCAACCGAGGTGATGGCGATTGGGCAGACTCACCACAAGAATCTAGTGACATTGCTTGGTTACTGCGATGAAGGGAGCCATCGCCTTCTGGTGTATGAGTACATGTGCAACGGCTCTCTAGCTAGCCATCTCTTTGGGCTGTCGAGGCCCCGTTGGCACCACAGGATGCAGATCGCGCTTGGCATTGCTCGAGGGCTGGCCTACTTGCACGACGAGTGCACCTCACAGATCATCCACTGCGATGTGAAGCCTCACAACATACTTCTTGACGAGCACCTCGTGCCAAAGATCTCCGACTTTGGGATGGCGAAGCTCTTGCTGTCGGAGCAGAGCCGGGCTGCAAGGACTCACATTAGGGGCACGGTAGGGTACTTTGCACCGGAGTGGTTTAGGAAGGCCTCCGTGAGCACGAAGGTGGATGTGTACAGCTTCGGGGTGATGCTTCTCGAGATGATCTGCTGCAGCTCGAGCGTGGGGTTCGTGGTCAAGGATGAGGATGAGGCCTTGATTGATTGGGTGTATGAGTGTTACAACAAGAAAATGGTGGATAGATTGGTGGAGAATGATGAAGAAGGGAGGAATGAGATGGAGAGTGTGGAGAGAGTGGTGATGGTGGGGATTTGGTGCATTCAAGAGGATCCTTGTTTGAGGCCTTCTATGAGAAGAGTTGCTCAAATGCTTGAAGGTGTGGCTCTTGTCTCTGTGCCTCCTCGCCCTTCCCTCTTTACTTCGTCGTGACTCTTTCGTGCTTTTCGATTATTATTTCATAAACGTTGTGGTGTCGTTGTATCTGATGATGTTACTAGCGTGCATGTGACGTGTATTGGTAAAGTGAAATACGAGTTGTAACATAAGAATGCCATAGAGGAGTCTCCTATGAGTTATTGACCTGTGATCTTGTGAGTATTGATTAATCTAAATTGAAAAATATATATTACTACTTTACCACAACTTTGAAGAAAATATATATGCAAAACGATTATTTATTTATAATCTAAATAAAATTAAAACAAGATTGTATAAATATGATGACATATTACACTATTACTCTTAAATTAAATATATAATTCGCAAATGAAATTTTGTTAAACAAACCAAAACTTGTACTCTTTAATTTAAATGGTATCGGCATATATATGTCGAATGGTGCCAACAAATGTAAGAAGAGTTTATCAATTAGACCCGAATAACAAATCTTAATGAAGTTTAGTCACTTAAATAGCATCAATGTGTTTAATTTTTGCCAATTTCTTGAAAGTATGTTCTAAAGATAAAAGCATTTATCAAACAATTTTCAAGTGCTTAAATATCACTTTTAGTTTTAGAGATGAATTTAAGCATGTTCAAACATAATGATATTCAAAGATGGACATAATAAATAGGCAAAATAAATTCGAGTAACACCCATTCATTGCAGTTGCCGGCCAAATTAAACATCCTTGTTTCTAACATGCTGCAATAATATGGATATGATTACTAAGATAACAATAACTCTGACATGCAAAGTAAATGATGTGCAATTAAGTTAGAGTATAGTAAATGTTGCTCATCCAATCAAATCAAAAATCTTGTTTATTGCTTAGAATATGCTATGTACAATCTTCAACTGAAATTGACTGCAGACAGTTTTTCTATATTTGCCCAATCTCATGTCTGAACTCCTTTTCTTTTTATAGAGATATGGAGAAAAAGAGTTCTATAATTGCAACATTTATGGGTTATTAAAGTGATAGTATATGTCTAGTCATCATGCAACTATGCCATTGGCTGTAATTTATAAGTGTGGACCATATATTTATTAGTATGGTATCTTCTAGAGTGAGCTTAGTCTCCAAACAGTATCGTATTTCGGATTATGTAGCGAAAATCATGAAATAGATTCATTGAAAAAAAATTCAAAAAATTGACCAAGTCAACTACAAGCAAGTGCTTCGATGAACCATAGTCCATAATCAAAACCGTATCAAGTGAAAAAAAAAAGATTTCAATGTGTGATACAAAAGCAAACGAAGAACAAACATAGTAAAACAAACAACACAATTTTAAAAATGGTTTTATATAAAAAAGTAAATTTCAAAACAACTTTTTTACTATAAAACAAAACAATACGAAATGTGTGCAATGAATTTTCTACTACACCTATAAAGATATTTAAAATTAAATTATAAGGACACAAGTTCCTAAATTAAGCGTGGCAAATTCAAACCGACAGATTGATGGATAGATAAAATTAGTATATGAGATATTTAGTCTACAAAATACCAGCTCCACCAACTAATTAACCATCTCATGTAGTTTATATGACATACGTATTAGAAAAAATAGCCATTTTTTTTTTTCAAAGTACAAACTAGCTAACTTTTATTTTGAAGGAAATATAGGTAAGTTTTTCATATATTTATATTGATTGATGATTTAACATATCGAAATAGTAAAAGAAGAAACAAGGAAAGGGTTAAAAATTGGAAAAAACATGATTCTTCTTCGCCCCCAATTCCCCACGTGGGAAATAACTCCGGAAGCGAGTCGAAACGTTTTCGAACCGCAAAACAACAAACCAGAGGCGGAATTCAAAACCCTGTTCATTATTTCAATACAATAAACCTAATTCACGTCCGCGCACCCCTCTCTCTCTACACACACACACACACTCTCAAGCTCGCTAATTGCACCCGCAAATTCCATCCTTCAATCGTTTGTATACGCTGCGTTGTGTGTTAAACTCGCCGGATTGGCAACATTCTCGATATCTCTCTGCGCCGCGGTTGCAATCTCCGGAGTTGCTGCTAGGGTTTCATAGCTCAAAGCTAATTAACCAATTGCCAATCCTCGATCTCCAGAAGCTGGCTATGGACTATGAGCCTTACGACAGTAGCGGTCAGTAATTGAGTTGAATTCTCCCATCATTCTGCTGTAATTCCCGTTTATCGGGGATTTATTTTGTTTTTTTTGGGGTTTGTGAATAATGTTGGGGTTAGGGTTTGTGGAGTTATGTGCATTGTTGCGGTAGTGATATCTTTCAACTGACTGGGTTTATTCCGCCCTTAAAATTGCACATTGGGAATGGTAATTCTTGAATTTTATGGTTCTTGGGGAATGCCTTGTTTGGTTTCTATCTCTTTACATTCTTGAATGATTCAGAGAATATATATATTGCAGAATTCTGCCATTCTCAGCAGCTTGCAAATTATTCAGATCATATATACTGCAGTAGGTCATTATTTCTATAGTACTTTCTTTCGAAAATGTGAGACGGTAGAGGAGTAAAGATAAAAATTTTATTACTCAAGTTGCATAAATAAAGGAGAATTTTGAGCCCACTGCTTGCTTTGGGATTCTATAATGTTGCTTGGGTAGATGACTGGCTCGGGCTTATTGCCATGATATATAGGCCAGCAAGTTTATCATTGATAAAAGTCTGCTATTTTTTTGCTTGAAGAAGGCGTAAGAAGTTACTGTAATTTATGAACATGTTGGCGTATCAATGTATTTATGTGCCCTGGCAATAGTATTACTAGTTTCTAGTGGTAATCGTTTCCTCAATGTGAATGCCCTATCTTTATTCACTGTCCTTATGGGGCCATGTTGCTTCCATTAGTGGGTAATTGGTTGGCATCATTTGCATCAAAATGTGACCGTCCATTGTCATGTTAAATGCACATCCAGAAAAAGGTTTATGATGCAGCATTCGTTTTTGCAGGAGCTATCATCTTTAATGCATCCGCAAGGCCATTTGTACGATGTAAACTGAAATCCTTACATGTTACATGAGAATCCTGTGCTGCTTCTTTTAACTATATCCTTTGGTCATTTGAATCAGAATCCGTACAATATTGTGGTCTGCAAAATCATCAGCAATCATTATATGGTTACCTATGCCCTGTAAAGTTTAGGTCTAAGCACAAGTATTTAAATGGGGACTAGCTTATCCCCTATTTTTTGTTTTATACATTGTGGAGATTTGAGATTGCAGATGCAAATCCTGTTCTATATTTAGACAACTAGGTCTCTGGATCCTTATTGTCCAGTTGTCCCTGGGGTCATGGGTGAATTTAGTAAGACTTGAGATGTTAAGTATTGTTGCACCTTGCACCTGACATGGTTGATATCCTGTATATTAATTGGACAGCTAAAAGTCCATCCTAGTTGTTTATCAAATATATTTCAGTTAGAAGCCTTAGATTATGGACTGCCAAACTACATTTCCTTTTCATTTTAGAATCACAATTACATTTCCTTTTTTTATGAGAATATGCACACAATCAATCACCAATCTCATTCCTCATGTTGCAGTTCCTAATGTATTTATCATGGCCCTTTGTAATGGGGTGGGTTGAAGATAATAGTTATGATTAATACTAGGGCCCAAGTACCTTTTCTGTGGACTTAGTAGTCTTAGCTCTATGAGTTCCGAAGGATCTGAGTCTCCATCTTCTTTTATGCTGTTGCTTCAGGAACTGATGATGATTTCCCCCCACCACATCAAAATAGAATATCAAGAGGAGGCCGCATTGCTGGTAATGGAAGGCCTGCTGCTGTGGGTTCTATGCCGTATCCCAGGATGTATGAAGAGACTGATATGGAAGCTAAAATTCACCAGCTTGAGCAAGAAGCATACAGTTCAGTTCTAAGAGCCTTTAAAGCTCAAGCTGATGCCATTACTTGGGTAATCCTTTATTTTTATGAATATATTTGGTCTGTGGACAAAATGGTATTATTCTGTGATCAGTTAAATCACAGTAAATCTGTATTACAGGAGAAGGAAGGTTTAATTACTGAGCTTAGGAAAGAATTAAGATTATCAAATGAAGAGCACAGGGACCTTCTAAGCAGGGTTAATGCAGATGAAACGATTCGAAGGATAAGGTTTCATATATGAGAAGAAGTTTTGTTTACTTACTGGAAAGTAAAGTATGAGTTTAATAATCTGATGAATGAACTTTATGTGTTCTACCCAAAATTTGGGAAACACCATCAGGGAATGGAGACAGTCGGGTGGTCTTCAACCAGTCATGCATAATGCTAATCAAGCCAGCCGTGAACCAGTGCCTAGTCCATCCATCTCAGCTTCTCGCAAGAAACAGAAGATAGCTTCCACATTACCTTCTCAGTCCTTTGGTGGGCCAACTCCTTCTTTCCATCCTCAGTCAATGGCTGCAACTAACCAGCCATCTTCATCAGCGGCAAAGCGTGGACCCATGCTGGGTGCAAAAGGAAAAAAGCATAAATCAGTGAGTTAGAATTTCACCTTGAAACTACTAATGCTAGACATCTTCTGTTGCTAATTTTAGTTCATAACATGCTCTACTTTGCAGATGCCTCCTGGTGCACCTTCAATGAAAATGCAGTATCCTTCCGGTCCAGCTGGAAGAGGTCAATTTAGTAACCGTATTCCTGGTGGCCTTGCAACTGAACCTGCAGAAGGAGCATCATTTGATTCGTTGATTGGAAGGAAAGTCAGGACTAGGTGGCCTGATGATAATAACTTCTATGAAGCTGTCATAACTAATTATAATCCTATTGAGGTATATCTAAGTTGTAATGATTTATAAACTTCCTTAATACTTATTTGGTGCTAAAGTGTTTCCATATGCTCTTTTCCAGGGGCGACATTGTCTTATGTATGATGTAGGTACTAATCATGAGACGGTAGAATGGGTTGACCTTACAGAGGTAGATGGACACTTTATATTTTCTTCCATATAACATTTACTTATATTTATATTTGTTATTTTTGTATCGCATCTTTATCATTCTTTATCATAATTTGTGAGAGAGGGACATAATAAAGTAAGCTCGAATTTTTTATTAGTTTCATGAATGAGATGTTTCCTGTGTTGATGATTTGAACAAAGTCTTGAGTGAAAATTGTAAGTATCAGATACTGATACTTTGGTAATATTAGATGTACTGCTAGGCTGTCTTCTATTTGATGGAAAAAGTGGAAAACAAATATTTTCCACTCTTTTCCACATGTTATGTAGAGTACCCGGTTAGGATGGAAAATTTTCCTATGACATGTCTTTTCCCTCATTTCCATTCCAATTGTGGATAACATTATCACGAGGGGGTGGGTGATAATATTTTCCACCATTTTCCACTCTAGAGAAAATGAGAGAAAAAGTGGGCAGCACTAAAATGTGTTAAAGCTATCCCCTTTTTCCTAATCCCTCCTTTTCTTATGATAAATTTACAACTAATTAGAACACACATGGCCATATAGTTACATGGTGTAATCTTTTCTTTGAAACTGTAGGCTACATAGACTTTTGCTCTGAGTAGGCTTAATTGAAGCAAAATTAGTGACTGATATCAATTGAAATATATTAATTTACGAGGTGCTTCTTTCAGTGTGGCCTGAGGTTCATGAAAGTGACCCAAAGAAGAAAAAAGGATAAAAAGAAATATAAAGAGAGAAAAACTTTGATTGTACAAGAACACACAAACAATAAATAATATAATAACAATAATGATATATTGATGATGATGTTGGTGATGATACTTTATACTGGAATTTAAGTCTTAAATGATTGATATTCTATATGCAGATTTCTCCCGAGGATATACAGTGGGAAGGTGAGGACCCTGGAATTTCTCATCATGGAGGTTATGGCGGACCAGGACATGGACCGAATAGACCTCTTGGGCGCGATAGTGCTCCAGGTGCTGGAAGAGGCCGGGGAATGGTGAAAGGTCAATCCAGGAAGGACTTCCAACCGTCACAGAATGGCATCGGAAAGAAGGGACCAGATGACATTCAGTTGCTTCATACCGATACTCTAATTAAGGAGGTACGGAGTGATGGTCTACTTCATACACCCGTTTAGCATTGTTTGTGTTTATTGACTGTGAAACTTTGGCAGGTAGAGAGGGTTTTTAGTGCTAATCATCCAGACCCTGCAGAGATAGAGAAGGCAAAGAAAGTTCTAAAGGTCAGATAGTGATATACCTTGTTTGACTTTGTAGTAATTTCTATGTGGGACAAATTGAAATTTGACCTTCTCTAAAAACAGGAGCACGAACAAGCTCTTACTGAGGCAATTGCGAGGCTTGGTGATTTATCTGATGGTGAAAGTGGTACGTTAAGTAGATTGTTGCTTTTTATCTAATAAAATAAAAGCTGCATGTTTATTTATTTTTTTTAACAAAGTTTGGACCATTCTCTGCAGCATTGTATGTATGTTTCTGTGCTTTCACACTGTTGGCCAGCAAATACCTGTGCCATTTGCAGTTATAAATTGTGTTCATGCAAAGTCTACACCGTCATTCACTTCTTTCTTATATGTTGTGACAGATGAGGGTGGCCGCTTTTTACATGCACAAGGAATGGATAGGGAATGACAAACATAATTGAAATTATTGGCGACACGGAGGGAAAGATATATAGGGAAGTGCCAGCTAGTGCTGGCGACAAAGGTCTGTTTCTAACTGTCATGCATCATCAATATGGTAAAGTTCCAGCTTTGACGTTAGGATTTTGTTGTATAATGCCATAATTCAGCTAAGCTTCCTAACATTTGGTTCGTTGTAGTTTAGGCGAAAGCCATAGCAGGTCGGTTGCCCTTCATTAACTGGATAGTGCTAGCGTGCGTATATGTTCATTAACAGTTGCCATTAAGGTTGTAGTCATGTAAAAAATTGTGTTCATGTTGAGGTTTAGCTTCTTTTTTATTTAAATTTTTTGGCAATGACAACGCCCCGTCCTTATTAAATAATAGCCGAAGGCATAGTGTTGATATCTGCGGGATTTTTTACGACCTTTTCACGCTACTTATCATCGTCTTAGTTACTTTGTATTATTTGGTGGTCTGATGCTATTTCCGGAAAGGTGGCTGCTGCAGAATGCTACTGTTATTTGTCATTCTGATTTATGTTGAATGTGCAACTGTTTATTTTGTCACAGTTTGTGCAGCTGTTTGCTCAACTGGTTAGGTGACGAAATAGGGGGTAATTATGTGAAATAGTTTTCAACATATGAATATGTATATATATATATATATATATATATTCAAGCTTGTATTAAAGTATGTATTGAGGGGTTTGGGAGTTTTTTATTTTGATTATCCAGTGATTCGGGCATAACCAGATTATCTTGTAATTCATTTGGGCTTATATGTAATTGGTAAATCGAAATCAAACCACAATCCGGATTCGTTTTGAGGCTGTCGATGTTTGAAGGAATGAGATTTTAAGAGACCTTTAGAATGAAGAAATCATTATCCATTTAGTGATGTAAATTTTGATAATGGGCTTCCTAATCACGACAATCTTCTACATCAAAGTTTTTTGGTTTGGAGAATTTCCTGACACTAAAGATACTCCTACACAATAACTAAGAAGATCGAGCAAATGCTTCATTGTTTATTTTCTCTCAAGAGGCACACAATGGGTCCATTTTATTTCATCAACTTTGATCTTTTAAACTACGAAACAAAATATCCCCTTAAAATAATATAAATCATCAACTTAGAACAGTCCAATAAAAGTGTTTAATTTTTGCCATTTGATACTCTCTCCATCCACCACCAATGCCATTTTTTCATTTTGGGACATAATTTTTATAATTCAATCTCACAATTACTCATTATTTACCAAAAAATATCACCTCATTATCCTTTTAAATTTCACATAATGAGACCTTTTATCTTGCACTATATTTTTCTCTGAAAAAAGTCGATAATAAAATCTAAAATTTGTAAATCTTTTGATGAATTTAATATAACTCTTCACCATAATTCACTTCACTTCCAGCTTTATTGCATTTGCATAGCACAAAAACACACTCGCCTTTTTGTTCAAAATAGCAAACACATTAGAAGAGAAGATCACGCGATGATTTATGTGGGCGGAGCTCCGTTTGCTCCTGATGACTCATCTCAGGTCTTCATCTCTCTCCTTTTTCGTTGACTCTGTCACTGAAATCAAGTTTCGATCGTCTGTAGATGAATTTCATTTCGTTGTCTCATGCTATATTGCTCATTATCGTGATTTGGTGCGTTTGGTTATGGTGAGGGAAGGTTAATTTGATTTCAGCTAACTTTGTACTTTTGGTTACTTTTGTTTCTGATTTACACTGTGCAAGAGAAGAGAAGCTGCGAAGAACATTCACGCTTGACTTCGAATTGATTTTTTCTTTTAAAAAAGAAAAACGAAATCTTCCGTAAGGAGAAGAACTATGATTGTGAACTGGTGTGGAATTCGATAATTTAGGAATGTTCTAGGCTTTGAGAAGCAAATGCTAGACTGAAATTTTAAAAAGATGATGATATTGGTGTGTAAGGGTTCAAGTTCTTGCTGTAAGACTAAATCTTGAAAATATTAGGCAAAAAAGTTATCTCTTCTTATTGACGAAATATAAAATTAATAGCCTTATCTCCTCTCTTAGCATCGTGTTTGAGTGTCCTCTCTATTTCGACTTAAGATATTGTATTGTAGAGATTTAGGTCAGGCTTATTGGAAAGCTGGTGAACTAGAGGTTCCTATTCTTGATTTACTTAGTTACTTTAGTTTCTAAATATGTTGTTTGATGCTATATGTATCCAATTTGTGCATGTATGTGTGTGTGCCATTCTGGCCCTACTGTCCTACGCTACAATGCCTGAAACTACTTTGATGTTCCGGTATTACATTTCATGAGTTCCATCAATCTCATTGTTCCCGGTTGAAGGTATGAACTGTGGTATGAGATAATCAAATTTTGTAATCCCTGCTATGAGATCATCAAAAATCTTCATCCTGTTCTACATAGAAAGCTAATCAGAAATAAGAATACTCGCATGAAAGAGATGAATATGCTTCTGATTTTCTTTTTACAGCAATGTTCACAGATTCATTGGTCTGTTTACAGCTTTGGCTTCTTCTTTTGACTGGCTAGTATTTTCAATCATAAACAGGGCATGGATACTTTAATTGCTTTATTGGAGCATCCTCTTTTGGTGTCTGCATCAGAGTCCTTTGGATCTATGCAAGAGAAGAAGATCTCACTTTCTGAAAACTATAGTTCAAAAAGCAGTAAATGGGTCTACCTCTTCCAAAGGGAATTTGCCACTGTTGACCCAGCGCTTGTGGACGTATGTCATTCTTATTGGTCTGATTGAAATTTGAAGTACGATAGTGCTGTGAATGTGTTCTCCTTTGCTGTTGAGTCTTTCTATTGATGCATGTGCTGAGATTTCATTCTTTGCTCTTGGATTGAAGGATTGGAGACAAATATGGACTCCTTAACTATAATTCTACCAGTAGCTGTTTTAATCAAAAATCCCACTTTTTTTTTGGTGTTTCTTGTCTAATTTTTCAGTGCTTTGTTGCTCACATCTTTCTTCGCATTTTTTCCTTGTCTCAAGTTAGTCGGTAGCGATGAAGCAACAACTTGTGTAGTTATTGCCATAAGAAATAGCAAAAGTGGAATGTAAGTGCCAATGTGCAGTGAGTTTGTGATTTGTATTTCCAGTAATGTTGTGGACATCATCTCCTAATGTGATCTTTGCAGGATATCTGTTGCTCATATGGATTTCCCAGGAGTTGTTGATGGTGGTCTAAGTCAGATGCTATCTTTAGTTGCTGATCATGATTCTGCTGCTGTGTTGGATGTATGCCATTTTCATGCTGATTTCTGATTCGTTTTTGAACTCTCGGTCCTTTTCTGGGCGCGTAACTTGTGCTTACGCGCCTTCGTTTGGCAGGTGCATCTGGTGGGTGGGTACGACGATGTCTTATCTCAAGTATGGCCACATTCCCCTGATTTCTGTGTTATTTACTAAAGATATTAGTACACGAAAATTACATATTTTGGAACTTTCTTGCAGCATTCAGATCATGCTGCAAAACGTCGAATCAAATCAGAGGGATACTCCTATCCTTTGTGTGCCAAGATGGTTGATGCTCTAAGGAATCGAAGCGAAAAATTTGTGATTAAAACCCTCCATGTGCTTGGCCACAACACCAGATGGGACTCTGAAGGGATTGCACTCCCCATTTTCCATGGATTTGTGGTTAGTTAGCCTGAATTCCTCATAATTATAATTATAATTATACCCTTTTCATATATGATGACTTGAGTGTTACGCTGCAGATGGAAACCTCGAGTGGGTCGATCAGCCCTGCAAGCTTTGATGGAACTTCAAGATCGCCCGATGATATTATCCGGAGAATTCGAGTGACGGCCTGTTTCGAGGATCCTACATGGAGGGGCAAGTTGCTGGATACATATGACACTAACACTGACCAGTTTGTTATTGCCCCATGTGTTTGGTAAAGTTTGTTATCTCCAAATTCTTTCAATGCTTTTTGGTTTCAATATTGGCTGTATCACAATCATATTGTACTGCCTCAGGACCATAAGCCAGAAAAACATGGCAATGGTCGTGCAAAACCTTTCCGATGCGGAAATACTGCTTTCTTGTTCATCTTCGCCTGCGGCTGAGGGTCCTGATTTTGTTGATAACGAACGAAGGTAAATCCGTGTTTGTCGTTTCAATAGTATGAATGTAATGTATTGGTTTCCCAGAAAAAAATGCAACATAGAGCATTTGTTTGTGCAGGAAATGGGAGTATTTTATCGAACACCCTGATTGGAGAGAAGCTTTTCCGGCAAAGGCGCCTCGTATTTTCCACAGGGCTGCACACGGAGCCTGGGCTCGAACCATAAGGGAGCACGCTCAAAACTAGCTACTTCTCGGGTTTCACATTTGTATTGTAATTTGTTAAACCTCGTAAAAGATCTAAAGATTTGGGATGTCGAAATACATTAGATTATGAGATGTTCTTATTAAAGCAAAAAATCTGAACATTTTGACAAAGTAATATTTCAGTTCATGACATTATTGCAAATGCGAGAAAAGATGATGTGATTATTATCTATATTATGCATAAGCCTTTTACACTGGAAGCTTAGGGGTCTCAAAACGCAAACCCAGAATTTGATATCACAATAATAGAAAGGATTATCTGCTTTATGTCAAATACTACTAATCATAAGCCTGAATTTGTGCTCTTCTTCTCCTACAAAAGTTTTGATAAAAGCAGAGGTTACACAAAGTAGTTAAGCCAATGAGTTCCTTAGTTCAGTAGCTGAATGAGCAAAATGGCATCTTTCCCCAAAAGTGCACAATCCCTTGGGGAATTTCTCACACATCTTTTTCTTATAATGACTGCTGCTGTTGCTGTTGCTGTTGCTATGTGGCCCTCCATGGCTGAATGAGCTACCCATGTGATGCTGCTGCTGCTGCTGATGATGATGGTGGTGATGATTCTCTTGATGACCGGAGGAGGAGGACGACTCGATATTCACGATCAGTTGGCGCACCATCGAACTGGCCTCCTTAATCTGATCAAAGGTTCCTTCAAGCTCGATATTCCGCTGACTCGGATCTGTCTCGTGATCCTTTATCGAAAGCTTGACACCAGTCTGCCGACAAATCTGCTTTGAGTTGGCCCCGTTTTTGCCGATGATTGGCCCGGCAAAGGAGGCATCGATGCTGATCTTCGCAGTTGCTGATGCACCAAAGTTGCCCACGGCATGTTGGGATGGCTCGTGGCGCTGGGAATACCCACCTCTCATTCGCGTGTCTTCAAAACCTGGGGTGGCTGGCTTGCCAAGCTCCATCTCGCTATGGGCAAAGTGGCACTTGTTGCCGTATCTGCATCCTTCGGGGGTGTTTAACCTGTTGCATAGCTTTGTTTTCATGTTCAGAGCAGGGGAATCTGAAAAGGATGTATTCCTTCCAGCAGGAGCAGTTACGTTCACACCCATGTTTGCTAACTGGGTGTGTGCATTGTACCCGGGAACATAATGTTGAAAGTGGCACGCATCGCCAAAAGAGCACCCTGACGTGCTGCAGTCAACAAAAATCTAAATGAGAAGCAAGATGCAAAAGAGAGCCTTTATGATCACAACCCAATCAAATCCTTGCCTCTTAGTCCCATCAAAATGCAATGTACACTGTTGCAATGCATTATTACGATTTGCGGTTAATCAACATTAATGAATTTCCAGTATTGATTATTTATTGCAAACCTCACTATTATCCATGAGTGATAAGAAACATGCCAATACACAAATGGCAAAAAGGAGGGGCGTTTTGGTTGCTAATAATCACAATTTTTATGCAACAATACACTTCAATTTTATAAGATTCAACTTCTCAAGGGAACTGGCTACAAACTTAGAAGTTTACATACTCTTTGGTTGCTAGTATTCACAATTTTTATGCAATAATATACTTCAATAATAGAAGCTTATGGTTACATAGATTAAGATTATAACCTGAAAAACTTCGTGCATGGCTTTGATTTGCTTCCTACACCAGTTGTAAACGAGTCCATTTCTGTACCAGAAAGTTAATTTCTATCTTCAGTTAATATTTCAATGACTTTTACATCCATCCTTAAAAGAACATCCACATCTAGTGATGATGCCCACACACATCCATATCTAAAGTTTTACCAGGCATAATATTTTCCTGATAGATATACATTCACCAGCCATACCCAATAATAATTAATAAGACATAGGAAAATAAGGCCTAAAAAGAACATAGAACAGCAAAGTGGATCACTACTTTTTAGAAAATTCTGCACAAATAAACCGAATTTAGATGTACTAAGGTTAATATTAACGTGTCAATCTTATTCAAAATAGCCAAATATTCCTTTTGTACAAATATAATCCAAATTCACACTTCTGGAAACTCCTTAGTACTGCTTTCTTCACAGTTTTACAAACACTACCGCAATTGGGGATGAAACAAGATTCTACTTTAACAAACACGCAAAAAGGGCAAAATCATCCCAATATCAACAGCTGATGTAAATTATCGTACAAAATTCCAAGAAAATAGCACTAGCACAAATAATCAAAATGACATACCCAAAAATAACAAAAACCAGCTATATAATCGATTAAAACGATTCGAAGAAATAAATTACTTCAGAAATCTGTCAATTCAAATTCCTAACCTTCTCTCGACCTTTTGAAGCCTCCATTCCCAGAGAAAGCGGCATCAGGTCTGCCTCTTTTCCGCCCGAAATCCATTAACACTGCTAGATCTATTATATATCAGAAATTCAAAAAATAAAAATAAAAACAAAAAACGAAAAAATTAATATTTTCTCTGTGCGTACGAGGTTATGCGTTGAAATTGAGGGAATTTATTTTCGAAAGCGAAATTTGCAGCAGAAAAACCCTAGGGTTTGGTTTGGGGGCGAAGAAATTGAAGACGCGGTGGTTTCCTTCCGGAACTCAAATTGAGATTCAAATTCAGTTAAAACTCCGAGACTTTTTAACTTTTTAGCCTGTCCATATTTTTTATTATAAATAATAATGGTCGATTTATTAGAAAAAAAACTGGGCCTTATTAATTGGGCTTCGCTTTCTTATTCAGTTTTTGGTTCATTAAGAAACTGAGTCTTACTATTGGGCTTCGCCTTCTTATATAGTTTTCGATTGTGTAATTCTAAATATAGCCTCCTTTTTACTCATCATGGTCACTTCTTAAACATAATAATATTAAAAAGTAATTATGCACATTCGAATTTTGGGGCTATAGTTATGATTCTTGTTTGACATATTTAATTTGGGGGCTATGGGGATGAATTGTAAATTTATTAATATTTTATTTTATTTAAAGTTAGGGATTATAATGAGCAAAATGGGAACTATGACTAGAATTACCCAAATCTTAAATCCGAAATAATTGATTTTACCACATATACATATACATATGCATTATCTAATATCTTACCAAAATATGGATTATGAATAAGATCTCCAATATCATTATATTGGGAAAAAAATCGTTAAGAAAATACAAAATCATGATTACAAATTTACAATATGGGCAATTAAAATATGTACATAAAATAAAAAAATATCAATATTTCAGGCCCAACTTGGGCAAATTGTAGTTTTAGTGAATTGAATAGAATTTGCGCAATTAAAATATTTTGGTCAATTTAATGGTGAACATTTAAGTGGATGAACATAATTTGGGCAACTATGATAATTTGGTCAATTTATATATACTAGTATTACCCATCCGTGCAATGCACGGGAACATGTATAATTAAAATTTAATTTGAAAAGAAAATATTAAATATAAAACATAAAATATTATAGTTTGTGTTTGTCAATTCAATCTACTTAAAAGGTTTGGTCTTGATTAATATGATGTTATCTCATGGAATAATTGAGCAATGTGCATGCTCTTGGTATTTTCCATCAAAAAGTATCAATTGTAAATATAACATTTAGCAGCATATCTATGGGTAGGCTAATACTTATCGAGATATGAATCTGTTTAATTCATATGAACTTTACAACATTCATATTAGTCGACGCAATTTAAATTTACCTTTTGAAAACAAATTTATA
>JAYJMF010000073.1:1218711-1232267 GCA_036873715.1 Salvia sclarea
ATATGTTATTAATATTATATATATAAACATATTTATTTATTTATATTAAAATAATAAACTTGAATTTTTGAATTTTTTATTTATTTTTATGCTTGTTATTGCCAAATTTCGGATTTTCGGATCGGATCGGATCAGACAAAAATCCGATCCGAAATCCGAATACTCACCCCTACCTGCTTGGATTATTTTATGCATACAACCAAATCTATCGATACTTGAAAGTTGAAATGAAGTAAACCAAGGTTGGTATTAACTCTCAACTACAAGTGTATAATAAAACCCATACATGGAAGTCCTAATCTAGGACTAAATTAAAAAGTCAATTTCTTATTAAAACCCCAAAGTCAAAACCTCATGAATACACACAAATCACTGATTTCCTACACAGTCCATGCTATCCAAACACATGGAGTAATAATTTCTGTCAAAACATAAAGCAAACATTTTGATAAACTATTGAACTAGCATTAGCTCCCAAAAATTTTGATAAAAAAAAAAAGACTATCTCGGATGCACCTTCTTCTTCTTGACATGGCAATCACAGTCATGCCTGCTCGTCATGCACCCAAACTTCCTCTTCATCTCTCTCCACACGCTGAATTTCTGCTGCTGCTTCTTCCCACCGCCTCTCGCCATCTCTCTCCTCATCACCAAGCACTCTCTCTCCAGCTTCGACACTTTGCTCCCCATCTTCTCCATCTCCGCCCTCACCTCCTCCACCTCCTCCTCCTCCCCTCCCTGCGCAACCGCCTTCGGAATCTCCTCCCTCAGCTTCAGCTGCGACTCGAACAGCGCCTGCACCACCACGCGCAGCGGCAGCCTCTCGTTCATCGCCGCGTGCTGCAGCGCCTCGCCGGAGAGCCTGCTGCAGTCCAGAACCTTCCCGCACAGATCCGCCTTCTCCGATTCCGTTAAATGCCTGTGCTTCTCGAGGAACACGTCCACCGCTCTGTAAATTCCGTCGCAGCTCCGCTCGTTAGCGCCCACCGCCGCCGCCGCGGCCAGCTCCGCCACCGCCAGAAACGTCGTCGTTTTCAGATCTATGTCCGCCGCGATCTCCGCCAGGAATTCCTCGATCAGATCCGTCACCGATCTAAGAGCTTCGAAGTTCTCGCCGGCGTAGTTGCTGTAGAAATGGCTCACGATCCTTTTCAAGCAATCGGTGTCGTATTTCTCTTCGTTTGCGTAGCCATGGCAGGGCATCAGAAGATCCGTCGTTTCCGCCTCCTCTAACTGCATCCCGATCCTCAGCTCCAGCGCGTTTCTGCATTCGGAATCGGCTTCCACAGCAATGGCGAAACGAAGCATTTCGCACAGAAATGTGCAGGGGATTATGCCTGTTCGTTGAGGAATCAGCCTCACCAAAACCTCAATTATCTCTCTCTGCGCATCGATCTTCTCCAATTGCAGATCGTCGTTGCAGAGTATCCAATTCTTCGCGTATTGGCACAGATTCGCCGCCACAAATTCCGATCTGACCTGGCGCTGGATCATCGCAGTGATTATCGGCGCGTAGAGCTTCAGATCCAGAGTAGTCAGATCCTCAGATTTCCAATCGATGTCGAAGAGCTTCCTCCTCGTGTTAGGCTTAACACAAATCTTATCATTCTCTCCACCATCATCACTATCATGATCAACATTCTTCACCAAAGGCTCCCCCAACAGACGCGGATCCTCGAGCGCCTTCATGATTAGCGTCTCCACACAGCACTCCATTAGGCCGAGCGCCTCCGCTTGCCTCACCACGCTCTCCGCGCTCTTCACCGCTCTGATCGAGTTGTTCCAGCTGTGCATTATCTCATTCTCGAAAAAAAACAGCGCCTTATTCAACAGATTATTGGGGCAATGGCTCTCAGTCATGTCTAGGGATTTGGCTAAGCAAGCTACGCGAACCACGTTTTCCGGTGAGAGGCTGATTTCGTAGCCGTGGCAGAATTTCGCGAGCAGCTCCATTGATTCCTGATCGGCATTGATTTCGCGCAGCAGGTGCGGGAGGTCGTCGTGTGGATTCTTCACCACTAGTTTTGCTATTTTGGCTGATTTCTGGGCTAAGAGTTTCTGCAGAAACCAAAATAAAAGTTAACATTTGTGCTTCGATTTTTAGATTAGAGGATCAAATCTGCTTCTGTTGTTACCTTATCTAGCATCACAGAATGATGAAGATGGAGTTCAGATTTTGTTATGCAACGTTGTTTCCTATATCAAAAAGAAGAAAAATTCAAAATCAGTTGTTAAAAAACAAAGAGTTGTTTAATTTACCTGTTAGGAAATTCTATTAATCCTTTTCTAGCTGCAGCCATTTCATATATGCTAGAACTCTATCAGCTTCACAACGCTGTAAATCAATCAAAACATCAGAAACACAATCAGATTTCTTCTTATCAAGACCTAATCTTAATTCGAATTTTGATCCATTTCAATCCACATATATAAATGAAAAACAAAGAGCAAAGCTCATGCAAAACTGTGGAGTAGAGAATTTCTTATATCAGCGATGGAGTTCGTATATGAATCGGCATCATAACTACAGAATCAAACACTTCATTTACGCTTCGAAATAATTCATTGAGCAGAGTAGACATTAATAATAAATGCTTGAATCACATCGGCTTGAATGAGAAGAAAAATATTACGAAATTTTTACCTTTTTTTATCGTTTTCGTGAAGTGCTGCTGTAACAATGGACATCGATCTGAGTAGATATGTATATTTTACTCTGTTTTGAATGTGCGAAAAACGGCTGATGGAGTTTGTTAAGATAATGTGGGGTTTCAAATGGGATTCTTCCGGTCTGTTAGATATTCTAGGCGCCACACAATTTCGAGTTTCTTTTTTATTATTTATTTTTCTTTTTCTGGATGTTAAATGTAATTTCTAAATTTAACAAGAATTACTATATGATACGTATATCGTTTTGAATTTGAAAATTCTTACCGTTCATCGCCATTTTGTATAATATTTTTATTTATAATTCTCGTTTAAAGGGTGAACATGATTTTATTATCAATCTCTCAATTTTATTTAATTCGTAAAGTGAATTTCTGCATTTTTCACTTCAAATTTTACTTGTAGAGGAGTGTTAAACGTATATTGAAATTCTCAACAAATTCTTATGTGCAACTTGTTATTTTTATGTGCATGTAAAAACGGACAATTTTTGCGGATGATATTTTATTTGATCAATCTTGAGGATTTCTAGTTAAAGCTGTTCAACCTTTTTTTATACACTAGTAATACTCAATCTTGTTTAAATAATCGAAATTTGGAATTGTGCACGAATTCAAGCATGGATGAGATTCCATCCAGTCATTTTGAGTAGGTCGGCAAAATCCAATCTTGTGTTATTGTGTTTGGGTTCAAAACAAACTTTATATGTTATTAAAGGTTATCAGGGCCCAAATACACAAGTTTTAGGTATTTTGATTTTGTATATATACTTTGAAAATTGTGAATTTGTGATAACTCCTCATTTTGTAAATGTTTAATAAGCAAAATGGTATCGTTTCAATTGGAGCGGTATCACGTTGACACCCATCTCACTCTAATTATGTCACTGAAAAAATTGCAATAATATCTAATTTTGTGTATGTCTTTTTTAAATTTTAAGATTTTGTGTGCAAATTAAATCAAAATACCTCCAAATCTAATGTGTTTAGGCGCCAATAGCCATATTATTATTAAACATAAAAATTATGTTTCAACTTGTTTGTATTCTTATCAAACAAAGCTCAAACAAAAATTATAATGGACAATTGCGAAAAGAATGTTGATTTATTGTTTGAAAAGTTTAAGGCCTATAGCTAAATGTTAATCTATAACTAATGTGGAATGCTTAATCGTTTGATTGGGACCACTTTAATCTATAGAATGGGGAAAATATGGTTTCATATAATAACTGCCTTTCCCTTTAGTGCGATGCGGAGAAAGAAAAAGAAAAAAGAATTGTACATTTCAATATATAAATATAGAAATCTTCATTTGATTTTCCCCACATAACTAGATATCCTTGACCCCCCTTGTTTCCTTGATCCCAACAGGTACGAATTCGAGAAATTGTCACATTAATGTGTCATATGTAGGCTGTAGCACCTCTGCATTATATTGGCTGTCATACTATATAATCGAATAGAACAATTTTATTATTAATTTATCACAACAAAATATTTCTTGGTAATTAAAACACAAATTTTCTGATGAGACTATACTTTAATTCAACCTATACTTTTCGCAAAAGGGTGTTCTTGAGATTATACCCCATCCATTATTTCTGAAAAAAAGGCTATATGATACTAATATTTGTATGTAGATGGCGAGTTCTGTTTGTCTCTATTCACAAGTATATAACTTCGCCGATCCTTAAATGAGTTAAAATCTAGAATTTCATCATAAAATTCCAGCTTTTGATCATCTCCAAAGTAGTAGAACTAAACCGTGAATATATAGCATATTTATTTTTTCGTTAAGTACTTTTGTACAATTATTATATCTGTACTTCCAATATTAAATATGTTCATACAAATTTCCCAAAACGGCTATATATAAGTAGCAATTCAATCCACCATTTCATCAAACCTCAAAATGAAACACCTTAACCAACAACAACATATGAATAAGCTCCCAAAAGCAGCTAACAAACTAGTCAAAACATTAGCCTCTCAACACATAGAAACCACCGAATAAATCCCAACAAAAACCTCAGTAATCAACGCCTTAATTTAGTTTAATTAATACCCTCAACACTGTCTCGACATGACTATACCACAACATGACACACAAAAATCCCTCAAACAAGACCACAAACCTCCCCTGCGATGCCGAGCCCCGCGATCACGCACTCGAAATCCGCCCCCGACATCCACGCCCCGCCCCCGAGCAACTCCGTGGTGACCTCCCGCTCGGCCGGCTCCCCCCTCGCCTCGTGGCAGAAGAAGCTCGGCGGCCTCATCAAGGGCAAGCCCGCCAAGCCCTCCGACCTCACCGAGCAGCGCCTCCTCGAGTTCAACCGGAGGAACGCCCTCATTGAGGCCCGATACAGCGGCAGCAGCCCCTACTACAAGGGCCTAACCGACTACACCAAAATCATCAACCGCGAGAAGCAAGCCGGGTCGAGCCCCGGGCGAGAGAGCCGCACCACGAGCTCCGGCTCCAGCTTCGTGGTCCGGGTGCAGGAGTGGGGCGGCTCGTGCTTCACCCCGAGGAAGATCAACGACAACCGGCTAACGACGGCCTCCTCGTCGTCTCGAGTGACGGAGACAGTGGTGTTGACAAAGATCAGACCCAAAACAGCACAAAAGAGAGTGACTATTCAATCCTCCACAAAGATGGAGGATGCCACGACTTCACCGAGCGCCAAGAAGCCATTGAGGGAGAGAGATTTCGGATCATCGTCAACGCCGCCGATGCTACCGCTGTCGCTGCCAATTGCGTCGCTGCCGCAGATACAAGCGCCGCTGTCGCTGTCGCTGTCGCTGTCGCCGCCGCCTCCACAAGCAGAGAATGAAAGGAGATATATGTGGTCGGATAGGTATAGGCCATTTTGGTTGCAGGATTTTCTGTGCAATAGGGAGAAGGCGCTATGGCTGCAGAAGATGGTGAGGAGTTGGCAGGATAAGCAGGAAGAATGTGGGCATTTTATATTTGAAGGGAACACAGGAGTGGGGAAGAGGACCATGATTTGGGCTTTGCTTAGGGAAGCATTTGGACCAGATAAAGTGCAGGTACACCCAAACTCTCATCTATAAAATCTCATGTCTGAAACAGAGGAATTAAATTAGCCAAAGAAAGAAGGTTATCATACACCAGCATCTTGCATCATGCAAATTGCTGTTTCTCATCTCCTCTGTTTTCTTATCCACAGGCAAGAGAAGAAAGCAAGAAATTTTACTTGAAGGTAATTTCACACTATATTCAAATTATTTTGCTAGTATACCAAACCTAAATAGATTAGTGTTGAAAAACTTTGTAGCATGATTTTCTTTTCGCTTCTCTTTGTTTGTCTCTCACTTAGTATATTTTACTTATACTACTATGGAAAGTTTGCTATACAGGGTAAAACAAATAAACATGGAAAGATGATGAGAATGAGTTAAAAAAAGGTTCACACAAGAAAAAGACATAACCTTTCACAGCTAGGGAAATTTTATGCATTACTGCAACCATAACTCAAGCAGATAGAAAGAAGGATAAATATTTCAAGCCAAAATTATAAAAAAGGAAAAAGGCAACAGAAGAAGTAGCTTTTGAAAGCAAAGGAAAAGAGAGAAATGTTGATCATGATTAGCCCATTTAGACACATTATTTACCACACAGGGTGAAGCAGTGAGCAGTATCCTCGTAAACCTAATGGTATCGCCACAGCATGTCGAAGTCAACCTCTCCGAGCTCAAAGGCTACGAGAAGCATGTCATCGTTGAGCTCATCAAGGAGAACAGCCAGAGGCTGTTGAACTCAAATTTGAACTGCAATGAGGAGAATTGCAAAGGTACAACATAGTCAGATACAATGTTAAATCCTAAGGAATTGTCTAATTTCAACGCAAAAAATGCAGCTATTATTTTATACGAGGCGGACAAGCTATCTGCAGACGCGCTCTCGTACATCAAGTGGATGCTAGAGAAGTTCAAAGGGTGTAACAAGGTATTCTTCTGCTGCAAAGATGCCAAAAAGCTCCAGCAAATTATGCCACTTTGCAGATTTGTGCAGCTCAATAAACCTTCAACCGAAGAGGTAGCATTTGGTTGCTACTAAATTCATAAACTCATAAGCACTCTAACTTTTAAACTGACTTCAGATTTCTCCTTCACAGATTATTGGAGTTTTGAAGTTCATAGCAGAAAAGGAAGGAATACATCTGCCTCATAATTTGGCATTCAAAATTGCAAGCAACTCGCAGAATAACTTGAGACAAGCTATTCGCTCATTTGAAGCTACTTGGCACACCAAGTATGTTCCTTCTCCAATATCAACACGACTCTAATATCGACATTTATCCTTGGCTAAGAATATTTCCTTCCAATTCCACATGTCAATGAAGTGGCTGCAGTGCTTCTTTGACAGAAGATCAAGACATCAAAACCGGGTGGGAAGATAAAATCGCGAATATTGCTAAAAACGTGCTGGAAGAGCAAAGCCCGAAGCAGTAAGTAGCATAGTACGATACCAAAGAATAAATATTAAGTCTAACATCATAATCCATCTGATTTATCGTAGGCTTTATCATATACGGGGCGAGCTGCAAAATCTTATTGAGCACAACGTGGCCCCGGAGTTCATTTTCCAAGTAAGGACACTCTGGTTTTGTGATGATCATCGATACTATTATCTATTGATTTATTTCCGTTTCGATGCAGACACTGAAGGAGGAACTGAAGAAGATTCTGCCTGAGCAGTTACAACCACCCTTTGACCACCTATATGATGAATATCAATATCAAGTATTTATAACCTTATAGATATTAACATATCCTCATTTCAATCTTCATTGCAGAAATTGCTAACGATTCTTTGAATCGCAGAAAAATCATGCCGGGAAGAAGTATTTGCCGTATGCTCATCAAGAAGATGAGCTCGGTGAAAGACAAAATGATCAAAGGAAGAATGTCCAAAAATTCATGAGAATTGAAGGTAAAACAAGCATCCATCAATTTAACTCAAAATAATCAATTTTTTGATGATTATGCATGATTGTGATGCATATCAATCCTTGTTGTTGCCTACAGAATTTATAGCAAGATTCATGAGTTGGTACAAGGGCTTGGTGATCAAGGACTTGGTAGTTTGATCATATCAAAAATCCAAGGAAGCTAAGAGATGGGGTTTGTCACACTTTGTTCAAGTTCACAAGCAATAGTTTGTTGTTTGTGTTTTTGAGTGATTATCTTCCATTACACAATAAAGATACACAGAACCTTACTTTTATATCCTACAGAGATGTATGTATTACATATATGCATATGTTAATAAGGAATCAGGATTTATCCCCTGTTTCATAAACCAAAAAATTTCCACATCAAATTCTCTATACTTAGATTCTCCATGAAGGCTGAAGCTCAAAGTAAGTTGGCACTACATTGTGACCTAAATTATGCAAAACAGAAGAAGAGTTCTCACAGTCACGTATCCAATAGTTTCCAGTCTAAGAGCTAATTAAAAGAGTAGACATCTCCAACACTTGATCAAAACCGTTGTTTAGATACTAAATATGTGAAATTAGAAACGTAATATACAGTTACACAATTTAACAATAAAATAAAATAAAAAAAATAAGAGAAACCTCTCTTAGAAATTTGTTGGGGCCGGGCCCTCAAAATAAGGCGAATTCCCCGCCCATGATTAAAAAGCCCAACTTTTATTATCCTTTCCGGATAAACCCAAGCTAAATTACATCATTAATTAATCTTATAATTTATGCTAACTTTGACAATTAGTATCCTATATTCCGAAAGTTGTCAACATTATATTTATGATCGGGATTGTAGATGAGTTTAGTTACTTAGATCCAAATTTCATAAAATTCATTAAGTAAATTAGCTTTAAAAATAAAATTATTTGATATTTACATTATTTTTTAACTTGTGTTAATATTGTATTAAACTATATGATCCTTTTTTTTTGGATGGGGTAAACCATATGATTTATTCTTTAGCACATAAAGATGAAGGGAGACGACGATAGAAGGTCAACTAGGTAGGGGAATATATTACGAATGCAGCAGGTTAGATTGTGGATGCTTGGTATAATAGTCAATAATTTAATCGTTGGACTAGTCAATGCTAATTTTAGTTTCTAGAATTTATAGTTGCAAAAAAAGACAACATTAGGGAGATTATTCACATTTGCAAATTCTGTGCTTGTGGTTTCATATTTCTCCTGTAGATTCTTTTCCTTTAATTAAAAAGTCATAAATAGATCGAAAGTGCGCAGTATATGTAACAATGACAAACTTTAAAATCTCGCATTATAACAAGAACTAAAAATTACAGAGACCCATTTATTATATATATTACAAGATGGGTTGAGCTAAACAATTTCCCACTCCAATCCATAAATCTATATTTATTTGTATCAAATCCCAAAAATAAATTAATCTATTTCTTGATTGAAAAAATCACCTATACTTCACACTCCAATGGTATACGTAGTCATATATATATATACGTAGGTATCACTCCTCAATCCTCATCTTGATTTCCATGGTTTCTAGCCTCCATAACTTGGCCTCTTTGCTTGAATTTCCGGTGACGGCGCACGAACTTCGGCCGCCCCGTCTCCTTAAACTGTTGTCTCATCACCGGGTCAACAATGCATTCTGGTGGTGGGACCGGGTATCGTACCGTATCATAACAGTATGAATAGTATATGTACTTTGACCTAAATTTGGCCATGGCCAACCTTTGTCTACGTGTCGGGGTTGCAAAATCGGCACTAGCTAGTTGATCGTCACTCTCGTCACATCCGGTGGCCGTGACCTCCTCCAGTGGATCCGTGGCGCATCCCTGGAGAACGAGGTCGGTGAATTTGGCCACGAAAGGGGCGTATTTATAATTTGCTCGGTATTTGCCACCCGAAGTAGCCCAATCTGAAGCATCCCATATAGTAGCATATAATCCCATAGGCTTTGATGGGAAATCAGCCCCCATTTCCTCATTTCTTACTATTTCCCGGATTGGAACATCATCAATGTAAAATCTGCAAATATTGCAAAAAAAAAAAAAAAAAAAAAAAAAAAAAATCAACGAGAATTAAATGAGGGCCTCAAAGAGTCAAATCTATTAATAATTAACTATATTGTTTAAAATAATTACTTAAGATGTATGGATATATCATCCAGTTCATCAATATATGCACTTTATTTCATTGCTACGCCACGTATTTGTGTTTATGTGAAAAGATATAAGGTACGCTACATATATATGGGATTAATTTAATTAGTTATAGCTTGATTTGACTTTTCTAGTACATGTAGATTAAGTGTGCATTTAAACTGCTTATTTATATACCTACCTAGAGGCTAAAATAGCCTAAATGTGAACGACATTATAGAAAAATGTAATAGTTAATGAAAATTGTAAATTAATAGACGAGGGAAATTTGCCATGCTTGGCTACCCACTAGCAACAACATTATCTCAAGTACGTGTGTGTAGGTGCCTAAAACTCAAAGTCGAAAATGGACATTTGATTAATTATACCTTTAATTATAGTCGTAACTTTCATGGATTAGGTTAAGCAAGAAGCAAGCAAAGCCTAGGAATGGTCCATCATAATTATGACTCTCTTACCAGCTAATTGTGCCAAAGCTTGACAAGGACATCACTCTCATTTATGTTCACAAGATTATTCCTAACCATATTACAATAATTAACCAAAATACACATATATTGTACTACTTTTTTTTTTCCCCAATTTCATAAAAATCCAACCTTTTATGACTTGCCAATTAGATCCTGTGACCTTGCATGTGACCGTTTCTCCCCAAATATTTTCTTACACATGTGAAGATTGAAAAAGTATAATATACTATAATATTATATATATACCTAATATGTCCGTTTATATATAATTGATCAAATTAAATAAAATACATGGGCCGCCTTAGTTTGATGCTTATGAATAAAGTTTGTGGATAAAGCGCGGTAGCTTATATTGTTGATGAAGCAATCTATTTTGAAAAGGTCAAATTCCACTCAAGGCCGCAATTGACATTTTCAAAATATTAGCATCCAAAAATTGACAAGAAATTATAATAAAGAGATAAAATTCTAATTCTAAATAAAAATAAAAATACTCACATAATATTCTGGGTGGTCCATAAAATGCTGTATCTATGAAACTCTCTGGAAGGGTCAAACCATAGATAGTATCTCTCCTCTCTCCCTCTGTTTGTGCTTCCATTTCCATACATATTCGTCTGAAACCGCCATGCCTTCCCCTTTATATTCCCCAGAAACTCGAAATCCAGCTCGTCGTGCGTCTTCTCGAATAAATCCCCGTTCGTCGTCTGCCATATAATTTACTAATTAATTAATTACGATCATCATATCATATAATTTATACAAAACGAATCAATAAAAATATTAATATAACATAGATGACGGTTTCTCAATTTTTTTTTTTAAAACGTACGTAAAACGCGACGACGATGCCAGCCGTGTAATCCGACGGCAGCTTGATTTTCGCGCTGAAGAAGCCGTGGTTGTAGAGGTCGGATGATCGGAAGCCAGAGCCTGTATATATGAACAAAAAAAATCATCAACATATATATATATAAAATAGACTATGATCGCATTGAAAAATCATTGCCTGTGTATTGGTTGAGATGGAGTTGAACGGATTGATCGTCGCGGGAGGCGATGATGTTGGGCTCGCCGAAGAGAGGGGTGAAGCCTCTGGAGAAAGGGATGGTGGAGACGTTGAAGGCTGCAGCAGCATGAGATGATAATACATGAACAACAAGAAGAAGAACATGAATTTTGAGCTTATCCATATTGTTTTCTGCTGATACAACAAAACTAGCTTTCTTTTTTGTTTTGTGCAGAGGCTGTGTGATTAGTGTGTGTGTATTTATATGTGTGTGTTTACTCTGTGGGGAGAAAGAGATAGGCTGAGCTGGTGAGATGATCGATTATTTAATCAGTGGACACAAGAAAAAGTCGAGTTACAATCGAGGGTATTTTGGGAAACGGAAAGACAATGTGAACTCTCAGATTCTTCTATTAGTATTGTTTTTGGATATTCATACTTCTTCATTTACTGGTTATTACATTTACAGAAAATAAAAATACACATGAGATCCAGTACTTAATTACCACAATTTTCTGCGTGTCATATCATTATTTATTATTTTAATATATTATTTATATAATTATTTTTATTATAATAATATTTAATTTTTATTTTGAAAAATAATTTTTTTTAAAAATTATATGCCCTAATTTTTAATTTATCGACCCTAAAAATGATTACGAAATCACTAAAAGTGAAATTAAATATATAAATAATATATACTCTAATTGAATGGAATGAATCTTTTATTAATAATTATATAATTAAACTAAAATCTATAAAATTGAAACTGAAGAAAAAATATATGAAAAATCAAAGAAAAATATAAGTAGACACACAAATGGGTATTGGATCTCAAGTGCATAGAAAGAGAACTAGATTCTTCCATTAGAGTATAATAAATTAACATAATCCACTACTGTAATTACTAGATAAGATCGATTCCTTACACTTACATCAAATCAAATATTATGGGCGGAATCTCATAATGAAAATAGAAGATCAAACAAAATATATTTTGAAAATAGAAAATCGCATTTATAATGATTTATCATTGTTCCAAAATCAGGCCTCATGGGTGGTCATGAGTCATGACTAATGAAATTATCTTCAATTTTTAATTGAGTGATTAATATTATTTTATATTAAATGATGTGTGTATAAAACCTCAAATAAAAGTAATGTGTATACTGGTTCATCATAAATTCATAATAGTCTAATGCTTAATTAATAAACATCTTATTAAATATTTTGCCCCATTTGAAGTTCATATTTTTAAATTATTGATTTATTTTCAAAGGAAGGACATTAAATATATCTATAATAATTAATTAGCTACTCAATTCTTGCGCAAAACACAAAAAGTCAAGAAAGGGGGAAGCAAATACTTCTCCAAAAAAGATCTATCAAAACAACAATTAATAGCAGTTGGAGAAAGAAAACTTTTTTTCCCACCTAATAACTTCATCAAAGGACTAAATAGCCCCTTTTTATTTAAGAGCTCATGGGTTAGGCCATCTAAATCAAATATTTATATATATTTATTTCAAATTGATTACTGGTCTGACTGTTATCTGTACTGATTAAACAATGCTCTTAAACTCTATATGAATTTTTATCATGGCTCTTTGACTTATAAATAAAAATCATCATATGTATTATGGAACAAGCTGTCCACGTGGCTAAATATTATCAGTTCATGCAACTTGTTACGTTTTGAGGTTTATGTTCCAAACTATTTAATTAATCATACTAAATAAAACAATTAATTCCCTTTTTGACCAAAAATTAATCAAGCTATCTAGATAGCGGTCTCTATAGTATGATTTGTGTATTATTAATGGATGTGTCATATAAGTTTTAATTAATGAGAAAGTTGCAATGTTTTTGTCACATAAAATTTTGAATCAATTAAGAAAATAATATTGATTTAGTTACTTGCTCAAAGACAGTTGTCACGCAGAACTGCATGAGTTGCCACAAAAATGATGTTCTGTACATATTCGAGTTCAAAAATCCATAAATATGTGTTACTTCTATGACGAGACAAATGATCGATTCCACAATTTTGAGTATGACAAAATCATTTGGAAATTCCATAATTATGAGCTCATATTGATAGTTTTGCTTTTTCGAAAAGCTCTTTAATCTCTTACCATTACTTGGCAAGCAAAATGCCTTATGTTGAATAATCGATGTTTATAATAATAATAATAATAATAATAATAATAATAATAATAATAATAATAATAATAATAATAATAATAATAATAA
>JAYJMF010000073.1:1232367-1243422 GCA_036873715.1 Salvia sclarea
CTCCTTGCAAGTGGGATAATATTATCCTTCCATTTGAGTAAAAAGGAGGAGGAAGAAAGAGTAAAACTCATTTTTTTAGATAAGAAGATGGAAAAGAAGGAAAAATTTAAAGGGCAAATATTCTCTTTTTCCTCATTTTCCCATGACAAATTTTCCATCAAAGAGAACGGAGCCTAAGTTAAAAAAAATAAAATATCCCTCTCATTTGCACAATTTCAATTGGAACAAAGAATTTTGTACTATATATCATCACCAAAATATATTACAAATATCTATTTTTCCCTTTCTTTCTTTTCTTTTTTTTAATATATACTTTTTAAAATTTTGATCATGGAGTTTCATTTCCCAACCCCAAATAATCCCTAACGTCAGTCGGAAAACAAGGGTAGCGCCGCCACTCGCGGCCGTGGAGCTTCAATATCTTCGCCGCCCTATCCTTGGTCGTCGACTGCCCGCCGCCGACATGCAGCAGCGCCACCAGCTTCTTCACAGCCCCGCACATCAGCATCTCCTCGAGCACTCTCTCCGTCGCGTGGAAGCTCGCCACCAGCCACATTATCTTCACCCCAATCTTCGTCGCGCCGCCGCTCGACACATTCAGCATCTTCTTCCCCACCGCCGCGATCCCCAATCCGTGCTCCGCAAACGCCAATCGCCCCTCCGCCAATTCGCAAAGCAGCTTTATCAGCTGCATGATCCTCTCGCACTTCGATCTGCTCGATTCCGGCAGCAGCTCCACCAGCGTGCAGATCGCGCCGGCCTCGATCGCCTTCAGCCGCGACTTTTTAGAAGCCTCCAGCATCTGAATCAGCAATTTCAGCGCGCACGAGCTCGCCTTGCTGCAGATCTCGTCGGAGACTATCTCCAGCAGCGATTTGAAGAATCCCACGCCTTGCTCCTGCGCCGCGTAGTTCCACTGGTAATCAGCCCTCGCCATCTTCTCAAACGTCGCGATCGCGCCGAATCTGGCCTCCGCGCTGCCTCTCTGGAGCAGAATCGCCATCGATTTCATACAATCGGAGCTCATCAACAGCTGGAGGATCTGCTCGTCGTCGTCGGAGATCGGAATTTGGTGCAGAACCGCCACCGCCTCCTCGCAAGCCCTAAACGCGGCGAAATCGGAATTTTCCCCCAAACCCTGCTCCATTATCCTCACCAGCACCTCGACACCACCCAATCGCTTGAAATCCTCCTTCACCTCGATCCCCATTTCCACAATCGACCTCAATTTCCGCAGGCAGCTCACCTTAAACGGCGTCGAATCGATCTCCCCGAGCGCGGCGGCGATCTCGTCGCGCTTCGCCGAAGCCGCCGCCGCCGGCTTCGGTGCGCTGCTCCGCCGCGATTCCCAGCCTGCAATCAATCGCTGGAGCGTGTGATTCGGAGTCATCTCCAAAACCTCGATGCATTGCATCGTGGCGGGGCAGGTGGTCTTCTTGTAGATCTGGAACCATCGCTCGATGTTCTTCCTCTCGTAGGTGACGCCGGTGGAGATAGTGACCGGATCCTTCATGATCTCCATTGAAATCGGGCACCGAAAATCCTGAGGGCAGTCCATTAATTTGTCTCGAAAATATTTTGAATTGAAATGTTTGATTTGTGAATTTGAAGACTTTTTATGTAGGGCATTGACAATGTATATATATAGTTGCAGGAGTATTGAAAACAGTTTGTGGAGATTGGTGGAATTCTGGAGAAATAAGGAAATTAAATGAAATGAGAGAGTCAAAGCTTATCTGGCGTGTAGACATGGAAGGAACAACGAAGCTATGGGATCTGAGCAGTCTGATAACTTTGAATTTTTGCCGTCTCCGTTAATTAATTTTTATTGCTCTCGCGGCCCCGACATTTATACGCATTTCTAATTTGACCCCGCATTTATTTCTTTATATCCTAATTCTTGGTTGCATCGGTATGACTAACTTGGGAGAAGTTTTAAGACAACAAATATTCATAATAATTTATTGGGTTGTGAAAAGTTAATATAATTAAAGTTTAGAAAATTTTGATTTACTAGATTATTTATACATTTGGCACTATTGCTTTATACACCACATGTCATGCAGTTTATCCGTCCCTTTCACTTCCTTCATACAGTCGTTCAAGTTTTGCGAATCATAAATTTTTGTTGTCGCCTTCTCAAATTTACACCCGCCATCTATCATGCATGATCATAAGTAGTGATGTCTATATAGCCTGAAATCGACAAGCCGATCCGAATGGACCAATAAAAAAGGAGGGTTACTGGATAAGGGTCGAAATATTTTAGTCCGAAAAGTCCGGTTGTCCCAAAAATAAGATTTAATCTTTGTATAATATTAAATTTTTACATAAATATTATAGTCTGACGGGCTAGCCCGAAACCGAGCAGATTAAGGTTAGAATTGAAATATTTTAGTTCGAAATTGAAAAAAAAAAAGTCCGATTGACCCGACCCGAAAATAATCCGAAATCGAATGGAATGACCTGAAACCGAATTGATTGACCCGATTGACATCCCTAAATTCATAAATGATACAAACTGCAACTGCCATTTTCTATTTTCGTCATTGTATAAAAAGGATTTTAACGATCCGAAATTAATGAATAAACTTGAAGTTGCATAGGAACATGTTGAGATAAATAGACTAGGAGAAGAAAAGTTTAGGGGCGAAAGCATAAATAGTTTCTACTCAATGGGCCGTATGGTAAAGTTGACTTTATGTATTACACACACTCAATAAAGTAACAACTAACGTTTTGGCAACGACATGCACAATAAAATAAATATACTAATTAGTACATATGTAATTGTCAGAAATTCGTATTTTGTATTTTAGACTATTTATCACTTTTTCCATCTATATTACTCATTTAGGTAATCATTAACCAATCGTATTAGAGAGGAAAGTCAAAATCTGATTACATAATAGCGGCGGAGAATGCGATTTAATTTATTTTTTCTCACGTTATCTTTAGATTGTAAATTCTATTATTATTATTAACCCATTTTATATGTTGCATTGCATAATTTGGTAATTAAACTGTTAAGCCTATTTTGGAGAATGAGATTCACTACATTGATATTCTACGTGGACGTATAAGAGTACTTTCGAGGTATATTTGTATAGTTTATGAATAGTAATTCAAATAAAATCAATTGGTTTAAGCAACTAGCTAGGATTAGTTTTTTTTGGTTTAATTTATAGAATCGATACTAATGAGAATACTTGACACATATACTTTTATGTTCATGTGATAATACCACTTTATATTTTTAAGCAAGCAAAAAGAAGCTTGTTATTAAGGTGGAAATGAGGGTTTGGACATAAATTAGAGATAATACTGTAATTTTTAATGTGATGCAAATATGCAATAGCACAAGACGAACATTATATGAAAATAATGGATTTGTGTTCAGATTAGTCGAATCAGTATCAGTGCTAATTTAAAAGGACGCTAAAATATCATGTCATTATCGTCTCAGCAAATAATTAAAGATAATATGTTAAAATACTTTAATTAAATTTTATTATTTTTATGATGTCGGGATGGGAGTGAAGATCGACTATAAATTCCTGGTGGGGATTTGGTGAGCGGCGGCATGGTGTATGTGGAAATGGCGGAATGATATCAAGTTCAATAACGTGGTTTGGGAACGTGACAAGATCATCACGGAAGTCAAGAACAGGCTTTGGTGCTGGAAGACGGCTTTTGGGATTAAGGTGACCTCGACGGACTTTAGAAGTTGGTTTGTGGCGGCTTCGCTACCAAGCAGAATTTTGTAGTAGGCTGTGAGCTTTGCTCCTTCATTTTCCCCTGATCCTCTCTCCTTTTTTTCCCTTTCTCTTTGTACCATTTCTCTTGGGTACCATTGATACCAGTTTTATTAATGCATTTTTCTGAGCAAAAAAAATATAGTATAATATTAATTAATTATATTAAAATTTATTAATCTTTATCTGATGGTGTCATGATGATTGATATGGGGTTTGTGTCGATTAACTCGACGATGTGACACGAATCGCTAGCCCTAATTTAATCACAAATGATGTTAAATTATATTGTGGTCAAAATATATATGTGTACAAAATAGTGTTTAATTATATCTGTCCATGATTCAGTATGAGGTATGAGGTATCTATTATCACAAAGAATAGGCTAAATCAAACTAATATAAAAATATTTGACTGATGAAACATTTTAACAGATGTACATGGCTTTGTCATGATCAACACACTACAAAAGATATTATGTAAATACTTTTTTTTCCTCAATCAATTAGTGTAAACGCGTACAAAATAACATAATCTTTTCTCTTATGCTATATGGGATATAAATCTCCTACAACTGGCGTACAATTAATTTGCTGTCTAAGTATACATTATCCTTTATAAATTAAGATATAGCTACATTAAATAGAAATTACCCCTTTTTGTGGCAAGTCTTCATCTGACTTTAGATTGCCCTTCTATAGTTATATATCTGCAAGTTTTATAGACATGATTAATTTGGACGTATTTTTGGCCAATCGTTACATTATAACATATGGAGAATTTTATAAACATCTATATGTTTCTTTTCTCTTTTCTTAATCAAATCATTTCAAGCTTAGCTAGCTGAGTAATATTTTATAAGAAAAGTGTAATTACACCGCTATTTCTTACTTTTTAAGTATTATTTCTTACTTCCATATATAATACTCCCTCCCATTTTTAATAATTGACATTTTGAGGTTTTGCATTATAATTAAAATTAGTGTCGTTATGATTTTTTTTTCCATCCATATCCTTGTTAGTTAATGTAGGTAATTAATGTATACACTCTAGAAATTCTTCATATTCTTCACATTATTGTATTCATTCTAGAATTGGAGTAGTTTTGTTTTCTTGAAAATTGTACATTGTATTTTCACACCAATATAATGATAGTCAAAGGATCATTAATTATTAAATAAGATTAATTTAGGTATAATTTTATTTTATTAATAAGTGTGCCCAAGTTTAGGATGTCAATTAAAAAAAATGGGAGAGAGTATATAATGTGTGGTCAACTCTAAGTAATTAAAATAAGTATAAGTTTATGTAACTTTTTTAAATATCTACATTGTTAAAGAATATCTACTTTCATTGGCACAGTCTTTTATCTGCATTGTATTTTTAAATACTTTTGCAACGATCTTATTCTGGCCTTGTTTTTAGTCTCACATGGATGACATGCACTCCTCTTCACATATGCCATTTCTTTGTTGATAAATTTTAATAAATACTTTGACTGGGATTTAAATAATGTCTAGGTGGTTTTGACCATCACACCAATCTATATAAATTAATTACTAATCCCACATTTGAAAGCTTACTTTATGCTTTTATTGCCCTCTTCCCCCTAATTTAAATCATGAATATTAGGTCATCATTTGGACTTTCGAAGTTTGCGAATGCCAAACAACACACCACGATTTTATTCCAAATTTGTATAAAATTTAATGAAATAATGCGTCAAAACTCGTTAACTCGCAAAAGTCGCCGAGTTTCCTCGCTTAATTATCGTTTGAATTTTTATTAGCAATACTTTGGTATTATTCAACGGATATATGTTGGTGTGACTTCTGAATGTGCTTACCTTAATTTCCATTTTAAAACTGATTATTTTCGCTCAACTACATAAAAAAAGTCAGACCTATATATTTATATGGCAAAAACACACTGTATATAATAATGAGGAAAAATAGCCTTTTGTATCATTAAGAATTTCTTTGTAATAAATTAGCAAAATACACATTTTTTTTTAAAAAAATAAAAAATTGAGAGATATTTTATTGCTAAACTTAAATCTCAATAAATATTTTTTTATATATATTTACAATATGTGATTGTTTTAGGTTGTCGAATTGGGCCTTATTTAAAGATCCAAGTATAGCATAAGTAAGGCCCATTGTTTACGTTTACAGCCTCGAAATTTGGGGGCAGTAGTTTGGGCCTGCCCTTTTACTGCTATAAATTTAGTTTCTTTGTTTCCACAATATTCAGATCTCTTAATTTGTGTGAAAATCTCTTATTTTTCAAGTAAATTGACCTTATTTCTGTTTGACTATATTTGAGATGCAGTTTCTACAATAACTCCTATATATTTAAGCATGTGATGTGATTACCCATTGCTGCAGTAAAACATTGAATTGAAAAACTTTTACTGGCTTCCTTTTTTATTGTAGTAAATAGTAAATGTAGTTCCACAATAGAACACCCTTAACAAGAAAATGCAAATCAATAATATTATCTAAACATTATAGTTTTATACTGTGATGAAGCCAAACAACTATATATCTAAGCAGTTTTAGCAGCCACCCTTCTTATCTTCCCCACACAGTTGTCTTTAGGCCTCGTGTGCGGTAGGTACATCACCGGGCTATTAGGGTTAAACTGATCGAACCTGTCCACAAAAAGTCGATTAATATTTCCATCGCTAACAAAATATTCTCAAGACGAGCAACAGGTGCTTCAAAACTCACTCGTAGTTGAGAAGAAAATGATGGAGGAAGATGGAAACTTCAAGTTTGGCTAGGTCATTTCCCGGGCACAATCTGCTTCCACCTCCAAAAGGCAGGAAATTTCCCGCCTTTGGAATGAAGTTCTGCACATAATAAAAACCGTTATCTATGTGCATTTTCCCAGTAGCGATAGCATATGATGCATATTAACTAGAAAAGGACTAAAAAGACTCACATCCCATCTCGAAGGATCAAACTTCTTGGGCTCGGGCCACGTCTCGGGGTCGTAGTGAACGCTCCTAAACCAGACCAGAACCTTCCACCCTTTAGGAATGGTGTAACCTTGTACATAAAAATGATCACTCATGAGTTCTTTGCTCCCAAATTATCAATGCAAGAAACAAGAATTAATAGAGAGGATTGCTTGATTTATTACCACAAACAGTGACATCTTTTCTTGCCTCCCTGAAAACCATCAACGAGAAGGAAACCACGCGAAGTGTTTCATCAATAACCTGCAACAAAAGCGCGTTTCATTTCGAATCGAAGAAGCAATAAAGATTAGAGTGGATGATCATATCATACCTTATTAACATAATCCATTTTCCTAATCTCTTTCAGTGTCAAACCTTTCTGGCCAGGAGGCCTGTTTCTTATAATCTCCTCTTGCTCAGCCTAATCATCAAATGCCACTCATTATTACATCACTCATTACCAAATTAAGTTACCTAGCTATATATACCTTAGCTTTCGCAAACATATGAGGATTTTGGTGTAGGAAAAGGGCAGCCCACATAGTAGTGTGGCCAGAAGATTCATGGCCAGCATTGAGATACATCACCAAAATATCAACAATCCCTTCATCATCCAATTTTCTCCCTTTCTCATCTGCAGAATCCAACAGAGCATCCATCATATCCCTCCCCGGGCTCGACGGATCCTCCTCTCTCAACGCCCTTCGCTTGCTCACGATGGCTCTGAGCACAGCCACGAGCCGCTTACGCGCCTAATCAAAAATCATAGCAACAAAACACATAATAAATCAATCTAAGCCATAGCTATAAACAAGCACGAAATTACCTTAAGCGCGTTGTGATAAGCGAATCCGGGGAGATTGATGGCCATGGCTCGGACTCCGTAGTTGAGAGCGGTGTACTCCTTCTCCAACACCTCCCTCACGTGCTCGCCCTCGGAGCTCAGGAAAATGTGCATGATGATCTTGAAAGTGAGCCTCCTGAGCTCGGTGAGGAGCTCGATTTGGGGCATTTCCTCCCACTTCTGCAACGCGATCACCACGTTCTCCTCGATGTATCTCATGTACACGGTGAGGGCTTCGAAGCCGTTGACGGGGGCAGCCGTGAGCTTGCGCAGCCACTTGTGCTCCTGGTCGGGGATCGAGACGAACGACTTCCTCCCCATGAGCTCCTCCGTCGAGGTGGGCCACCCGGGCTTGAACCCGTCGTCATCGTTGAGCACCCTCCGGCACGCCTCGGGGCTCGTCGCGATGATGCTCGGGTTGCCGAACATGTACACCTTGTACAGCCCCGCGCGCCCGAACCTGCGCGGGGCGGGGACCACCACCAATACAATCAGTCGGAAGATGACATCATATATATACTTAATTAAGACACGTGGAGACCACATTATATAATAATAATATTGTAACCACAAATTAAGGAGAGAAATGGACCTATTGAGAAGGTCTGTGACAAATGATTCAGGGTTGGTTGATTTGAAAGCTCTGAGAAAAGTCCACATGTTACCAATGAGTGGCAAACCCAAATCACCAGGAGGCAGTTGGTACCTTTTATTACCCAATTTCATTTCATATAACCAATAATTCACATTTCGAAGCACCCATCTCACTATCAAAAAGGCCACAAAATACCCCACCACCAAAAATCCCAACCCCATCTTTATTATATTTTGCTGCTTCATCCCCCACACAATATGTAATTTTAACACATACATATATATATATATATATATATATAGGAGAATTAGGAACTGAAATCAAATTAGTGAAGAGAATTTAGAAGCTATGGTGGCAATGTAAAACAAGGAAAGTTTTAATAAATTTGTGAGTGCAATGCACAATTCAAGACGGAATTAATTTAAACTCTTCTCGCTTGAAAATACTGGCTTTCTTTTCTGTGAAAACAATATTCAACTGCTCATTAATATGGGGTTTCCCTTCAATGGTTATTTCCTTTTGGGTCTTTTTTAAAAAAAATTGCTACACCTCATCCTACTACGAAATATTAAATGATTGTAACAACGTGTGCATGTCATCTCTTTTACACGAGACATGTGATGGTAATATAAAATAAATGATTGTTGTCAAAGAACAAAAAAAAAAATTATAAGATAAATAATACTCGTCCTCATCACCTAAGCAAGAATAGAAACAAAAGAGTGGAAATGTGAGTTAATATCTTTTATATTAATTATCAATACAGTTTCTTCAAGATAGTATATTAATTGAAGATCAAAATTAAAAAAAAAATATCAACTTGTTCGTCAAAGTAAAACGCAATATTTATTTAATAAAACTCAAATTAATTTTATTGAGGGACAATGAAGAGGAATGAAGATTAAAAATTGAAAATTCAATTTGTTAAAAATAATCTGAAACGCGCCAGGTAGGGATCGAACCTACGACTTTCTGCTTAGGAAACAGACGCTCTATCCGCTGAGCTACAGGCGCTGGAATGTTAAATATATAAAGGATTAAATTAATCAATTTTAGGGGGCGGTAGAATTTCAAGAAATGAAAAATCTAGAAATAAAAAACCATGGATATATATGCGGTAAAGGATATAAAACTTAATTAACACGTGTTTGAGATCTAATGAACTTTGAGGCATTTGTCACATTTTAATAAAAAGATGCACTAAACTCCTCCTTCCATCTTGTGGAACTAATTACTCATTTACAACATTCGAAAGTAATGGTATACATTTACATTAAATCCTTTATCCCATCTCCGGATATCCTTTTACAACTATCTTTCAACATTTAATTGCAATTAGATAATAACAATTAATTATTGGGATTGATTATTTCATAAATAAGCTATATATATTATTGATATAATGACATTAATAGTGGGACAGCCATATATTTGCATAGGCTAAGCCGAGTCCTTTTATGATTTGCTAAATACAAAGGTGGCCTCTAAATGCTAGTACAATTGAGTGGAATTAAAACATATTTTATAGTAGACCTAATATTAATCATTGTAGAAATAATATTGTGTCCAACTACATGAAATGAAGTGAAACAAATTCAAGTTTGGGCAGAAACCCTTTTTATCCTTCCTAGGCAGTTGTCTTTGGGCCTCGTATGCGGCAAGTACATCACCGGCCCATCAGGATTCTCCCTTTCCAACCTGTTATTGATTTATATATTTAATTAACAATTAATTTTTTTAAAAAAAGAACATTCTAGAAGAAGAAAAGTCGTTGAGCTCACTCATAGTTGAGAAGAAAATAGTGAAGGAAGATGGCAATTTCAAGCTTGGCCAAATCATTTCCAGGGCACAATCTGCTTCCAAGTCCAAACGGAATGAAATTTCCTGCTTTTGGCTTCAAATTCTGCACATTTATATATTAATCATTTTATACTTCTCTTATAATTAATTAATCAATTAATTAAGAGTAAATATCACTTTAAACCGCAAACTATCAATTTTTTTATCAAAAATATCCTGAACTTTAATAAATATTTTTTTAAACCTTAAACTATTAGTTTTTTATCAAAAATATCCCGAACTTTAATAAATATCTTTTAATCCCAAACTATATAATATTTTTATCAAAAATACCCTACGTTCATTTTCGTTTCGATGAGAAATCCAAATATACGGGTTGAAAATTTGATTTTTCTTCAAAGATATTCTACTTTTATCTTATGTCTTATCGAGTAATCCAAATATCCATGTTGAAAAACTATTTTTTCAATAATTTTGGGGGGAGAGAAGAGTGCAAGGTATTTTTAATAAGAAATCAATAGTTTGGAGTTTAAAATATATTTGTTAAAGTTCATTATATTTTTGATAAAATATGTATAATTGAGGGTTCGAAATGGTACTCCTATTTACCTATTAATTAATTACACTTACATCCCATCTCGAAGGATCAAACTTCTTGGGCTCTGCCCACGTGTCAGGGTCGTAGTGAACGCTCCTGAACCACACTAGAGCTTTCCACCCTTTTGGGATTGTGTACCCTAAAAAAAAAAAAATCATTTTATCAACATTTTTATTAATTTGATTGAGTTAAGAGTTTCATTCATACCACAAACATTAACATCTTTCTTTGCCTCCCTAAACACCACCAACGAGAAGGTGACCACACGAAGCGTTTCATCAATAACCTGCAAAATTTTATAGTTAATACTACAAATTAAAAAGAGGAAATAGGGAGTTTTACTCACTTTCATAAGAAAAAATGATTTTTACTAATTATAATAAAAACATGCACCCTATACTGGATATTACGAAAATACCCATTGATGGTGATAGTGTATGACGGCTAATTGGCGAGCGTGCATGTTATTGGCGAGAGCAATGATTTATTGGAGAGAGC
>JAYJMF010000073.1:1243522-1260435 GCA_036873715.1 Salvia sclarea
ATTATTATTATTATTATTATTATTATTATTATTATTATTATTATTATTATTATTATTATTATTATTATTACTACTACGATTAATTCCTAGTTATTTATTTTTAGAAAATTACAAACCGTAATTTCGTAATACTAATAATAACATATTTTAATTACGATAACTGTAAGCTTTACTTCACCTCTCCCGACTATCCCCTCAGCTACATTTCATTCATTGCTTGGTGGATCTGTTTTTGAATAATATTTCTGATCGGATTTGCCTAATTGTTTAGTTTGAGACATATAACTTTTCAATTTTACTTAATTCTCACTATAATATCATAAATTAAATGCTCATAGTTAATTTTGGATGGCGTTAGTTACCGGATATCTGTATTTTCCATCCACCAAATGTACGTGATGAAATTCCTTATCGCGCTGTCAATGGCGATTCGTTTTCGAATTGAGCTGCAGATGTGTTTGAATTGCAGGTTATTTTCTCGGACGTATGAATATGAATGCTTAATTTATGAAATTTATGTAATGTTTTAAATTATCTCTTCTCATCTCATCTCATAAACATGAAATCGTTTATTGCGTTTGTCCTGATCTTGAGCGATCTAATTGAAATTTAAGTTCAGATTTGGGAATTTTATGAGGCAAGGAGTTAGGGTTTGGAGTTAGTTTAGGCATTTGGATAGGTTTGATTAGTTCACTTCATTCCCAGGAATTTTGCGAGCATGAAATTTGATAAGTAATAGTAATGCTTTTTGTAAAGAACTAAAAGTAGTGCAAATCTGCAATGGTTGTATTATTATTATTATGATCTCAATTTATATTACTGAAGCAGAGGCAAACACTCCTCAACGCTTTCTTTGATATAGGATGGAATTGACAAATATTTAAGAGCAGGGATTTGAGCTTTCCTGTAGCTGTAAAATGCAGGCTGCAGCATATATACCATATGTATCTAACTGTTTTTTTGTCATCTCAGAGTGCAGCCTAGTTGAGGTTCGATTCAGCAGACGGCGTGAGGGGGCGGAATCCATGCTCGAGGCTGGCCTTCCATATCTTCTCGATGTTGAACATCACGTTTCCACACTCGTGCACGTTCCATTCCTCTGCTGCGTGCACTATTCCTGCCACGCGCCACGCGCTCATCACTCTCCTCGGCAGCCAATTCTGCCATCAATGGTGAGAAAACTTTGTGTTAGTATTATTTATAGCGTTGGGGAGAAGCTGTGGAAGGATTAGGATATGGAAGTGTTGATTACCTCACAAGAGTCGACATTCTCGATGTGCTTTGGAGCCAGCATTGCTGGTGTGGAGTTGTATAAGCAGTCTTTGCGCATTTTCTTTGGGGGAAACTGAGAGAAGGGAATGAACATGGTTCCTTTCGCTGCTTTTTGTTGGTCCGTTTCGCTTAGTCCATCTCCCACCAACCATATCTTGCATAATCAATTGTTATTCAGAATGCAATGTTAGTATCTAGTAGGTTTGATGCAGTTTTGATATTTTGAAAAGGTGGAGAGAGCTTCCAACCTTGGAAGGGCTGTTTTTGGAGAGGATCAGATTGCTTGCAGCCTCGCTGCTGAGCTTTGCTTTGATCTTCTTGTGGTCGTCCTCGTTCAACGTGAAGACCTATTGCCAGTTACAACGAAGATCAAGCCATCTACATATCTTCAATTATACATGGTAAATGCATTCAATTTGTTACCTGCATTCCGCCTTGGCACAAGGCGAGCGCGATGGAATAAGCAACCTTCGTTGGATTGCCACGGAGCACCACCTGCGTTGTTCCTTTTGGAATGCTGTTCAGAACTATGGCAACTGCTAAGCTACTCCCATCAACCAATTTCACCTTCAGCAGAGGGTGTTTTCTCAAGAAAAGATCGCCGTTTCTGTTAAGCCCCTCTTCCTGAAACACTACATAAGTTAGCTGCTATGTTGAAATCTCGAAGCTAATTGAACTATCAAGAATGTCTTCTTTCTTTTTAGAGCTTTAACTTGCCTGATTCAATAGCCCGAGGCTCAGCACCTTGACGCCCTTTTCATCAGCTTCGAGAATCGCATCCTCGATCAGGTTGTTGATCCACTCTCTCTGCCAGTGCATGTAATACTGAAATGATGTTTAGGCAAAGTTAGAACTAGTTTGTTTCATTTCACAGTTATTAATTATTTGAAATTTGAACTAATCTTTGTCATTGTTTACTTGAATGCTATACTTGGGCACAGCCCATGTCTGCAGTTTCAGGTTCTTGAAGACGTTCCTCTCGACTATGAAGGTGCGGCCGTATATCCAAGTGATCATCATGGACCATATCGTCACCGGCCACATCAGCCACAGATACCACCTGGATTTGTGAGGCTCAGAAGCCAAGCTCGCGAATCCTAACCGCATATGGTATATGGATTCCGGTGTCGTTAGGTGGGTGAGGTGCACCAGATCGGGTACGTCCTCCTTCCTGACTAGCGAACTCTCATACAACGTGTCGGAAGACTTGTCCATGGTGCCGTAGACGTAGTCGTAGAATGGCATGAATAGTGAATAATTCGTCCGAAACTGAGTGTGGTGCAGGGAGTGGTACCTGTATCATCATCATCATCAATCTTGTATGAATTTCTAGATAATTAAGTTACTAAAAATTGGAGATCTATCAATATGAACATATTGAAATTTATGATATGGTGTGCAATGTGATGCATCAATATTGAAATTTATTAGGCATTCAACTGCATGAATTTTTCTAGGTGCCTACTAAGCCTTGTAGATTGGGGATGTGGAATGTGACAGATCAGTCTTGGATCTTTGCTAACAACCGACCTAAAGTTAAATAAGATCCAAAATTGTGAGAATCCCAACTAGAAAATGTGGTATGAAATAGTAAAGGATTAGTAGCTTGGGACACACCACATTTTTCCCAACAAGTTATTAAATGTTGAAGGGGCCCTATATTGACAGGCATCAATCATTATATATGATCACATGGGGTTGAACATATATCATTTAAAAAGATCTCTTGGGGGGCCCTAAAGTGCCCCCATCCTCACTCAATATCTCACACACTACACACACTTTAAGTTGAAAAAGTGGTTTTAGAGTTCATGAAAATGAAGAAGAGATTGGATTATGAGAAACAAGATGCATATGGGGCCGGGCGGGGATACTCACGAAGGCGTGTAGACGAGGTATTTGAGGGGCGGGAAGATGGAGAAGAGGCGTTTCGGTATGTGCTCGAAGTTGCAGTGTCCCATGTTGTTCATGAAGTCGATGTAGGTTATGTAGCCGGCAAACGAGAGCATGGAAGCCGTGTTCGTCCACAACGTTGTGAGCAGTGGTATCGCGAAGAGGGCGAAGTAGGCGATGTGCTCTCCGAATGGATGGATCACGGCTGCCATGTGATCACGTTGTTAGGCAATTTTAGAGGTCAAATAATATGTTTCTAGCTAGCTATGTGATAAGTTTCAGTAATCTCTAGTGATGCTACCTAAAATTAGGTATTTGTTGGTATTATCGAAGAGATACATCACTATATTTCCTTATTCTCACTTCCATCCATAATAATTATTTTCCAAATATAATTTCTGGACTCTTCTATCAAACTCGCCAAATATTGTTCATATTCATTTAAATTTCATTTCCAATTTTTATTTTACGGTAATTTATTACTACTTTATTTATGTAAAAATAATATTATTTTCAGACTAAATATACTATCTTTCAAGAAAAATATAAAAGGCACTTTTTGATTAAGTTAAATTTTACTACAAATAACATCTACGTGAATTAAGGAAATTTAAATGTTACAATGATTAATTTTAAATTAAGTTGAGAATTAAGCCAAAAAAAGCAACAACTAGTTTAACAAATACACATCCAAACCAAGAAAAGAAGTTTAAACATAAACATATTTAATTTAATCTCCCTAATAATGATCCCCCGTTAGGGATATGGTCTAAGAGGGCATTCATCATGTCTATCAAAACTTGACCTAATTTTTCCATAATAGACTGGGGAGTGAGTGACATTTTAGTTGGTAGATTGAATAATATCTTACATGTGATGGGCTCGGTGACGATGGAGGAGTGGTGGTGGGAATGGTAGCGCGAGTACAAGAAGTGGTGGTGCAACGCCCGGTGCAGCCAATAGTAGAGGAACTCCACCGGACCCGCGTGTAGCAGGATTGTCCAGATCACGCCGTCCGTTCTCCACCACGGCAAGTGATGAGACTCCTTGATGTATGCGTAGCCAATGTAGAACAAAATCCCATTGAATATGATCTGATCATCCCTACAATTACAAAAACACCATCCATCAATCACCCTTGGCCTTGGTAACATATACATATACAGATACAAATACTCTTACCAGTTTCTCTCCCGATCAACCTGCTCGAACTCGATGTTCTTGTCGACTATCCGGTTGCTCCCCTTGGCCGTTCGATATCGAGAGTAGGAGATCCATAGCTGGTTGTGCAGCATTCTTGTTAGCAAGAAAGGGAATATGATCAAGTTGCCTAAATCCCTCTCGCTTCGATCCTTCACCATGTATGAGTATGTTGAGTGTATCACCCATGGCGCTATTACCACGTACTACAACACGGTACCAAATCAAATTATTTTGACCCATTTTAAATCTATGAGGAAGAGAACAAAACCATACCTTGTAGTCTCCTAGCCATGTCCACGGCCACTCTGTCAGAATTCCCGGTTTAGACGCCATTGTTTTTTGGTTTCTATTTTCTAATGTCTTTAACGTCCATTGCCTTTATAATGTGTAGACTCAATAACTTTTTCATTATAGCATTTCATTGATTCTGCCTAATAACTGCCCTACACGTGTTTCCCTCTTGTTCGGTCCCCATTGATGAAAGCACTATGCCGATTATTATTTAGTGGATTGCTAAAGACAATACAAATTAACGTTGACTGTTGGTATACACACATGGGGGGTGTTCGGTTCGACGGATTAGTCTGATCGTACCTATTCAATCTCAAGTAATCGAACGCCACCTCCTGTAACGTGTACAGGGGTCATGAGATAGTCGTGGGCGGGGAATGACTGTGCGGTCAAATCGAGCACCATGTCATGCATATCCCAACCAAGGGAAGATGCAGGCAGCCTTAGCTGTCCTTTAAATCAGCAAGACTTATAAATGGAGCATTTATTAGTCCCAACTGCCCAATCAATTGAGTAATTGGGAGGCCTAAGCCTAACTACTCACTACATATATATATCTAATTTTGTGAACCAGCAAAATTCATATGCACAATCATCTATTTCATGCTCCTTCATTTCTAGTAAAATTTGGCCTATCCGAAACTTCTTGCTTTTTTGCTCTAATTCGATGATTTAATTACTCTTTTAGGAAAATTATCGCAACTAACTCGAAAGCTTGAATTATCTATGCTGGATTTGATTGTGATCTCTGCAAATTACTATACATTTTATCCCCAACTAATAAAATATGGCATTAATTGGTGTAGACGAATATATATAGCTTTGAATATTAATATTATTATTATTATTATTATTATTATTATTATTATTATTATTATTGTTATACATTATCATGGAAACTATGATCTTTGTCACACTTCACTATCTAGAATTATTTTGTCTCATTTTAGACAACGAGTTCTTTGCTGGAAGCCGAAGCGCGTACGGTCGACGCGCTCCGCATGAAATGAAATGACATCAAAATGCGTCGCATTTAGAGCTAAGGAAATGATAGATGTGATAAGATATTCAAGTGTAAGAGCAATCATATTTTGATAGCAAATCGTATCCTTTTTATAACTATAAAAAGTAGGGGGAATTTTTTCCATGCCACTCCAAAGTATCTCTTTGGCCACAGTCATTAGTTAAGTACTAATCCATCACTAACTATTGTAACAAGAGTTTATTTGTATGTGGATTCAAAATTTCACCATCTTATAAATAAGGACGATAATACCTTGGTGTAGGACGATCCACAACCCTTAATATGGGATCATTATTAGAGGCGGGCAAAAAACTCCAAAACCGAATAAACCAAATTGGAAAAAAAATGCACGATTATTCGGTTATTTTGGGTATTTCGACTATAACAGAATATTTAATTCCTGTATTTTGGATTAGGTTGGGTTTTGAAATTTTTTAACCGAATTATATATGTTATATAAAAATTTTATTTATATATTTATATTTTCAAATTTTTGTTTTTTCAGTTTAAAATCTATTTGACTATTGCTACATTTCTAGTTTTTTTTTACTGTCAATTGACTCAATTCGCAGCCACCACCATTCCACAATCCACTAGCCACCACCCTGACGCTTAGGGAGTTAGGGGTGATGAATTATTAATATTCATGTGAAGTTTTTATTATTAATGTAGCAAGCTAGTGTAGAATGCTAATCGAGAATAATGCTTTTGTACATCTTAATTAGGATCTCATAAATTGTTGGTACCGAGGAAATTAAGTTTAGTACAAAATTTAGATTTATTATTAATTTATATTTTCTTTGAAAATAATCAAAATAATTGAAGTATATTTTGATTATTTTTTGGTTCAATCACCAAAATAATTTTGTTTCGATTTGATTATTTTTTTCAAAAAAACTGGTTATTTGATTTGGTTATATTTTCCCCCATAACCGATCGAATATTCACCCCTAATCATTAGGTGATAGTTAATGATTGATTACGGGTTATAATTAATATAATTAGGACTTGGTAATCAATGGTTAGAGTTTGTAACAAACTAACTTAATTAAGGTTTAGTAATCCATAACTAAAACTTACTAGTACCTAACATGCTTAGATTTAATTAAAAAAAGTAAAAATAAAAGGAGTTGTATGGTGTGGACGTCGTCCGCGCGCAAAAAGGCACAACTCTTTAATGAGTTTGATTGGAGCAAGTTATGTTGAGGTCAAGCATTATTCATTAATCATGTATTAGACTAAGCACCTAACCACCCTACCTCTTACTACACATATCTTATTAGAGAAATATTTGAAATTCTGCCGAATATGGCATGCAATTAATTAAACATAAGCTTTACCACGACAAAAATTTCAAGAAACCCAAAATTAAATTGCAAATGCTTTTAATTTTTAACCTAAAATCTTCATGGCTGGTCAAAAGCAGTAGCTCCAGCTAATCAATATTTTTTTAGGTACATTGGTTCATCTTCATCCATATAGTAATAGTACTTTCTATTCAATTAAGGTTATCACCAAGTTTTGTGACTATATATATTGAAATTAAATAATGAAGGATAAAATGGGTACTAGACGGTTCGTGAATGGCCGCCTTCCTTAATTATTTATTCTTTAAATGAGAAGCGGTACACTTTAGCTTTTTAACTGATGTTAGCCAAGACTAACCCAATAGTAGTACTTGATTTGAGACTTCAAATTAATCTCATTTTGATAATATAGATATTAAATTATAGAAATTGAGTACAAATGCATGTATTGCTTATTCGATTTTCATCATGACTAGAATTTCATTCAATCGGACAAACTAGCTCTAAACATATGGAGTATTAATTTGAGGTCCCAATGAAAAAATTGAACTAATTTGAATTGTATAAAGTATTTGATTCATTTCTATATTTGGTAGAAAGTGCGTTAAGAATTAACACATGAACAATGGCTAGTATTTTTTCTCAGTGTGCACAATTTTTATTTTTTATATGTCCCATATGAGCGTGTTAATTCTTTTTTCTGAAAACTTGCTTATTAAAAAATCAACAATCTCCAATTAAAATAAATTTTTCAAAAAGTAGACTCTTTCTTTACTCACATTTATAGCTGTAACGGGCGGGCCGGCCCAGGCCCATCGGGCCAAACCTTATTTTTCGGGTCTGGTCGGGCCAGCCCGAAATCTTCCGGGCCTGAAATTTTGGAGCCCAGCCCAACTCCTACGGATTTTTGGCCCTTTTTAAAAAAAAAATTTATGGTCAAAATAAATAGATATATGCATTTGCTTGAAGTAGAAGTATAGAACCAACCCTAATAAATAATAAAAATTGAATATAAAGAAAATAAATTAGTATCTCGTAAAATTCAAATACAATTACAATTTATAAATATAATTGAAGATGCATTTACGTTTTGTTTGAAGAGAAGAAAACAAAACAAAACCTACATTTATTAATTTACAAATACAATTAAGTTTCCCTAAAAAATATAATTAAGTGATTAACAATAATTAATTACATAATACTAAAAAAATTATTAATTAAATCGGGCGGGCCGAAAAAGCCCGTGGGCTTCGGGTCGAAAAAGCCCGAAGCCCGATTGGTCCGGAAGGCCAAACGGGCGGGCCAAAAAAACCCAATTTTTTTCGAGCCACCATTTCCACAGCTCGGTCCGGCCCAAACCCTGGGCGGGTCGGGCTAAAATTGACAGCTCTACTCACATTGAGAGATGAAGGAGTATTTGATTAAGGATAAATCTATGCAGCCACATTATGAGTGGCTATAAATTGGTTCAATAGAAGAAAAATATCGATTCATTCAATTTTTTGGATCGAAATAAAAGTAAATTGATTGTTTTATCATAAATATGGATTAACCATTAATAATAGTACTAACTAATATTTTTAAATTTTTATTTAACTTTATAAATTTAAAATTATGATTTGAATCTAACTAACATTCTAGATTTCTTTTAACTTTATAAATTTAAATATAATTTTAATAATAATATTCAAGTTAAAAAATAATAATAATAATTATGGAATATAAATTTAATTTAAATATTAATTTGATATTTAACATTTGAAAATATGTTTTTGCGTGGTTGGTCATAATCGTTTAGCATCATCACTCTTTGATTAATGCTTGAGGCCTATATCAATTTGTAGTTGTCGGTTTTGCAGTCGGTATTAACTTTTTTATGTTTAATTTTTATCTGCATCTTTAATTAGCAATAGCGGATTTCCAACAATATTTTTTTTTTCTAAAATGATTAATTATATTATTCTGAGTCGTCGAAAAATCGTACGCACACCTGGATGATTAAATATAAAGGAAAATTGCTAATCAAATCACGAACTATACCCTAAAATACAATTAAAATATGACTTTGAATCTTTGCAATTAAATACCCAATCTTTCAATTTTTTGCAATTAAAACACGCCCAAAATTTTCGAGGGGCATGTGGACTTAAAAATTTCACATCAATACGATATTGTTACTTATATGAGAAATCTAAATATTTTATTTTTACAAAAAAATATGGAACGACGTTGTTTCATTGAGCAAGAAATGTTCAATCGACGGCGTTCCATACTCTTTTTTTAAATAAAATGTTCATATTTCTCTTAAAAGAAACAACGTCATATTGACGTGGAATTTTTAAGTCCATATGTCCATCAAAAAATTTGGGCGTGTTTTAATTACAAAAATTAAAAGATTAGGCATTTAATTGCAATGATTCAAAAGTCATATTGTAATTGCATTTTAGGATATGATTCGTGATTTGATTTGTAGTTTTTCCTAAATATAACCTGTAACATTTTTTATTTCCAATACTAAGTTTTTACAAAATCTATTAGACTATTAATTAGCATGTCAGCGTGTTTAAGACTGATACGCTAAACTTATCCATTGAAGAAGGGTCGTAGAAAATTTATAATGGTGTTTTTAAATTTATCACATTAAAACGCAATAAAAGCATTGGCAACTGTAGTAAAGTATCTCCATCTACCACCTCTATTGATTCATTAATATATATATAGATTCCAATGTATATTAGAGGAAACTATAAGGAAATAACCAATCTTTCCAAAACGATACATACACATATATATGTGAATATCATATATTTGGTGAAAGAATATGAATGCACTCCAAACAACATCGGACGTGGAAGATGAATCATTTTCTGGCAAATTCAATCAGATTTTATTTTAACTAGTTACCGGAATTTAATATTTTTCTTTGGAGGATAGAATGGTTAAAAATTTGATACGATATGAATTGTTTTACAATTATCCTAAGTGGTTTAGATTCTTAATGTAATTAAACACAAAGTGTTCTCGTGCCCTCTTGTGCATGGTGCAATGTTTATGAATAAAAGTAAAGTTTAATTGTATGTACATACACAATTTTGTAATTTAGTCTACCTAAAATTTATTGGCACACTAAGTTAAATTTTCGGAGTTTGATTGGCAATTTGAAGCTACCGTTAGAAAGCTCTTAATGATATCTTTATAATGATATATGACACATAAATCTAAATTCTAACAAAATTATATAGATATAAATTTTCAGGAAATGACTTTTAAGATGTTCTCCGACCATTTTCTGATAGAAACATAACAACACGAGTACTAATAGAAATGCATCGTCAAGAGCTTTCCAACGGTAGTTTCGGATTGTTAATTGAATTCCTTATAATCAAGTTATTACCCAACAAAAATTAGATTTGTGTCAAATTTCAAAATTTTATAAAATTTATTTTTTATTGAAATAGTTTTGATTAAAAATCAAAATTTGAGAAAAAATTGTGAATTTATAAGAAATTAAACCTAAAAATAAATGGGCTAAATTGGAATCGAATTCGAGTCAAATCAACCATCAAGAGTCAAGACACTAGATAATTAATTATATTATACCCTAAAAAAGTACTGTATTAAAAATAGCTTTTTATTATTCATGGTGATGTTACTCTGCGCTCGCACACACATGAGACCGCCTCCTCCGTAAGAAGCAGTCAAATAATGGGTTGTTTTATTAATAACCATAAAATAATTAATTGTATGTACAAATTTTCACCCATTTTATAAATTTTACATCATTCTTGAAACGTTTCAATAATATCATCACCTTCCAATTTATTGCGAAATTAGTACCCAATTTTTCTATTCACCGTAGGGTTAACATGTCGAGCATAATACTGATACTATATAGTCGTTGAGGTGACTTACGAGGGACCCATTCTTGATATTTCACAACATTTAAATTTTCTTCTACTTTATTATTACTTATTAGCATTAAGAAACAACACACAGAGAAAGGAAGGATGGTGAGGCAGTTGAGGTGACTTAAATTCACAGATGTTTGAACTCATTTTCCTGCAATTATGGCCCATAATGTATTCATTTTCCTCTTCGCAACTATTACCTGCAAATATTCAATAGTGTTAGTGAATTATTCATAGTATAGAGACGAAAATGAAAAATATGATGATTATGATTGCAAAAAACAAAAAATTTAATTTTAATTTGCTACCACCTTTCACTATTGGCGCAGTTGAAAATTTATTCTCTTCTCTTGTCTTGTCGTTTTTCGTGTTCGCATAAAAATAAAAAACGCAATTATTTGCGCTTTAGTCCCGCATCTTGATTGGTGGTTGCAATCTGCACCCCAATTTTCAGCTACTATTAGATTTTTTTAATTTCTTAGAATAGAAAGCTCATTTATTCTGGGTCTATTTTTATATCCCTCAACAGTCCCCCACTACCAGGCCACTAACTAAGATTTAATTATTTCTATAATTTCCTCAATTTAAAGTTGCATATGATTCTGAGTTAATTACAAAAGAAAAATGGGAAATTTCGCACTTTTTGGTATTTATACATATTCTTAATTTTTTCTAATTCTACTTCCATGGGCGAACATTTTTTTTTTCCTGATTTTAATGGAGTTTGTATAGGAACAATTTGGTTGTAGAGATGAGGAAGGATATACTGATTTAATCCTCTCTCATCTAGTATTTGGTAGTTGGACGCTTCATTCAATTGGTCAGCCTCAAATTTGAGGCCCGTCGTGAAATGACTGGTTGAAGACGGATTCCAATCCGACGAGGGAGGATGTATTACAATCATCTTCTATGAACAGTATAATGCGGCATTTAATTTGTGGTTAAACTAACCTACCAAACAAAATATATAATTTATTTACGAGAATGATCTTGTATATCAAACAATTGAACACATAATAATCATCTCTTTACATCCAAATTTTTAACCCTAGCCTCATTTCAACCTAACTAACTTAACAAATGAGCTATAGAAATCGGACTTAGAAAACCAAGTGTAATAGGCTAAATCCTAGTTTTAGTAGAATTCGAATGTGTGCCTTTTGTAAAAGATCAATACATTTACCTTTTCTTTTTGAAGCCACATTTACCTTTTCTCAAATAAAGGGTCGTAGACTCGTAAAGAAGAATTAATTTGATTATGGATGATTTTAATATCAAACTGTGTTGTTTGTAGTTGTACCAAAGCGGCGGCTGTTACGCAATAATTTGTACTAATCGGAGTACTAAAGGTTTTTTTATTCAACTATTATATTTATCTCCTTTTACCCTTATAACTATAAATGTCACCATAGTTTTTTGCTTCTGTAATTTTTTTATTTAACTTATCTCAAACAAATAAATTACTATAATTATAGTGAAGAAAACAAACTTATGATATTTAAAATATTAAAAAAGAATGAATCTCTCTACTATATATACGTTAAAAATATTTAAGATGGATATAGATATATACTGTTATGCGCTAACTGTATTTATATATTACTATTCAAATAGAAAATTTTTCATATGAAGCTTGGTTGAGAAATGAGATATTCGTAAGGGAAAAAAATAAATAGATACTCCATTTTGGATACAAAATTGTTACTACTCTTTTAAAAATAAGCATTATAGCTTGGTTTTTGAGAAATCATCCCTAGTTTTTTAAGGTTTGTCACGAGGTAGTTGAAATCTAGCTATTAGGGGTAATTAAAACCTATTTAGACTCGTATATCGTCTTATTTATTTATAAATATAATAAGTTAGGTCATCATGAGTTAGTTGAAATTCTGAGATGATTTGTGCTCACTTAAAATCCTATCGACTAATTTATTTATTTTTTGAAAGAAAACCTAAAATAAAAACATAGAAAATTTGGTCAGTCTATTAATTACTGTTAACTCTGCTGTAGGGAGGGACATGGATGACCCTAATTTAAATAATATGTTATATGCACCGCGTTTTCAATAGTTGAGGCCTTGAGGGGTAACGTAGCACATACGGAATACAAGTATTTATTAACAATATTAGTTAAATACAGTATATATGTACATTTATAAAAGTTTATAGTTGAAACTTATTTAATATCTTAGAGTGTACAACCTGATCTTTAATTTTCACATGCTTTATATGTGACCACATTTTATGTGGGGTAGAAACATCACGTGTTTTTGTGTAGTTAACCAATAAATAAGTCGAAATATACATATTAATTATATATGGTGATGCCAAATGTGACTGGTTTACATTAATATTCAAATCGTCTATTGTATGCTTCTTGAGCATGTCTTATGCCTTCAGTAATAATATGCTTTCCTTTCTCTAAAAAAAATATTCAAATCGTCTTAGGCTATACACATTATTAGTTGTGCAGGTACAGTTTATAACGTGTAAGAATTGGTTACTAGTTACGACTCCACATTAAATTAACAAGACATACATATTTGATATAGACTTCAATTTTGCATAAACATAAACTTTTAAATTATAGTGATAATCGGTAATAGAGAATTTTTAAAGAAAAGAACTCAGAAGAAATTAAAGTAAAAGAAAAACCCACCCTAATAATAGAAAATATATATATATATATAGGATTAGGATGTATATATATAAGGAGAATTGTATCAATAGTTCCAGTTAGCAACGAATTGAATCAGTGAAATAACAAATAATAATTAGTTTATACAATGCACAAACAATATTAGAGTTGCCTAAAATATTACATGTAACTTCATGTAACTTGAATATTAGGCTAATTGGCAGTTAAATTACTGAATTTTTATTTAGTTTTGTATATACCAACTTTAAAATTTGTCTGTAAATTACTAAATTATTAATATTTTTTTTTTCTGAATTTTGCTACCGATTAAAATGTTGGCGGCTTAAAGTAACAAACCTCTAATTGGAAAGTATGTACATCATTTCGGTCACACCCAATAATAAGACATCGTCCCTTGCTAGCGACCTAGCGTCACGCGTTTTAATGATGTCCTTTCATTTTTTTAGCGCTCTATGTCATATTACTAAGTTAAGTTGATTCTTGGTATGTGCTGGGTATGTGCTATTTTTGTGTTTTTAGGTAATTCTCTCACCCTTGTTCCGTAATAAAATATCTTTTTCCATTTAAAAAAAAAGGTAAGTTAAGTTGAAGTCATGATCAATAGCAAAATCGGGGGAAAAAAGTTCACTAATTTACAAACAAAATTTAAAATTGGTATGCAAAACCAAAATTCGATAAAAATTTAGTAATTTATAAATCAATAGCTCTAGTAATATAAAGTGACAATCACCGAAATAACGCATCATAGTTTTGGAAAGCTACTATTCAAGGATTTATCAAGCAGATATTTATGAGGATTTGATCGAGATGGTTAAAATGATGTTTTGATTTTGTATATTTCATATTTATATACTACTATTTTTTAATTTGTTTATTTTGAAGATTGGATTCTAATTCTTTTCAATTGATAATTTGTTTGGACAATTTATTTGTCTTGTATTCATTGAATTTTAATTTTATTTCAATAGTTGATTATGATTATTCTAAAAAAAATCGTACGTATGTGATTTAATAAAATATATTATATAGATCTTAATAGAAATAGACTTACATTTATAAATTTTTAACTATCATGATATGCATGCATGTAACTTTAATTTTGGTTCAACATCAAATTCATGCATCCTAGAGTTTGGTTGATTGAACCTCTTGATCCAACTACTGTACTTAATGATCATTTAGTTAATCTTTATCGGACCCTTTAATTTAGGAGGAAAAAATATATATAATGATTAATTATCGGACAATATTATTGGCGTGGCACACGGAAAATGATGCACAATGATCAGCTGAAATATCGTTTTCATTTTTCACGGACATTAATTCGAGATAATTAAGGAATCCGAAGCTTCAAGAGATTGTTCACGAGTCGCGAGACTCGAGATGTAAGAATACCAAATCAAGATTATTAAGTACGTGTTTTGTGTATATATAGTGAGTGCATGTTTTGTGTTTGTGTGTATTGTGTGTTTTTAAATAGTTTTAAAATATACTATGTTAGTTCTTGAAAATATATGTTGATTTATAACAAATTATATATATAATATTATTTTATAATAAAATAATATTATAATCAAGTATGATAATATGAATATTTATTTATAAGACATAAATTTTTTAAACAATAAATTATAAATAGTTATATGTTTGAATAAGAAATGAAGGTGTTAAAATAGAATGACTAACATCGTATATTTGGGATGAAATGATTATTTTCAGTGGTGAGAGAATAATTTCTAAATGAAATAGTAGTGATTCTAATACAAAAATCGCACGAAGTAAAGAAATAAAATGAAGGTAGGAATCACCGTTTCATTATTACCTTCATTCCATCGTACCAATCACCTTATGAAATTCATAGGATAAATTTAGGTTGATATATATGTATGAGATAGGAATATGAAGTTCACAATTCCTACTCATATTTTGACCATATTATTACTTTATCTTCTCATTAAAATATTTGTATGTATGAATGAATGTACATTAAAATAATTAAAAATATACGTGTAGGGCAAGTGCAATTGAACATTGTGAGACCTGATGATGTGTAACTTTCTATTTTTTTTTTGATGATGTGTAATTAAGGAGGAGGACATTAGAAAAAGTATATATTAATTATTGGAGAGTGAAAGATGAAGCAATTAAGCAACCATGTGATCCGATGTGTTTTTTCAATTATGTCCGATTTGAAATCTCGAAGCTGGTGTGGCCCAATTTTAGTTGAAGCTGTGTGATGCAATTTTAGATGCAAGAGCTAGCGCATGTAATATTCAATAGCTACATTAACAAATATTACATGCATTTAAAAATTTATTTAAGACTTCAACTTCCAACTTTTGGCAATTACTACCGACCATCTCAGTGTTTTTCTTTCTTCATAAACATTCTATATTGCCGCCGACGAGGCTTAGCTCAAGTGGCTAAGTTGAGGCACGTACACTCGGGGACTTTTTTTCGCGAGTGGTTTTGGGCTCAAATCTCGTCTACGTGCGAGCACTTTTCCATTACTGTGTTAGTAGTTGTCCGTCTGCGTGCGGGCAGTTGCCCCGTCTTTGTGCGGAATAGCTGTCTTGTCTGCGCGTGATGTTGAATTTTAATTTATTTATGATATTATATATGTACTATTTGTAATTTTTCAAAAACATTCGATATGGCCGTTACATTTTTTTATTTACTTTTTTACTTCGTAAATTTAATATCGTAAATTGTTACTTACATAAAGAATATTTATTATTTCGGTATCCTCAATGGACATTTATATAAAGAAGATCAATTATTTTGTCATCATCGAGCAAATAAGATCATCTATTACATTAGTATATAACAACTTCGACTGCATAAATAGATGAAAGACATGTAGCAAATTTTAGAATTTAAGATCATCCGGCTATGGTATATATTTTCCTTATCATATGAATCTTAAATCTGAATTCATTGATAAATCCACGTGTCAATCATTCATAAATGCAACAGAAAATTATTCAGAAAATGTCAGTTGATAGATAATTGTGACGACGAAATGCAGTTTAGTTGGTAGAATGTTTTGTATAGATAATAGATAATGGCGAAAAACTCTTTACTGCATATGATATAGAAATATGAATAAACCATATCCACAATTGACTAATCTACAAAAATTGAATGAACCAAAGGGCAAATATCAAATTAAATCCTAAACTATGTGCTTTGTACCAAAAATATCCCGAGCTTTCAATAATATCAATAAAAGACCTAAATTATTGATATTGTACCAAATATATCCTTATTACCATTTTCTATTTATAAAAAGATGACTAGGATGCCACATGGCAAAATATGATTATTAAAGAAAAATTATTTTAAAAAATATTGAATTA
>JAYJMF010000073.1:1267245-1278346 GCA_036873715.1 Salvia sclarea
GCAAACTTGAAACATAAATATGCTTATTTGCAAATAGTACATTGATTAATTGCAAAATAGTGAGATTTAAAATGCAAGCACTAAACTTGTTGCAAATAAATGCATTTTAATTGCAAATGTGATTTACTTGAATTGCAATATGTATGACATGAGTGTGGGGAAAGAAATATAAAAGATTAGATAAAAGATAGAATAATCTGTAGGATTTAGGAGAGAGAGTGAAGAAAGAGAAAAATATATCAAATTTGAATCATTGATTTATAAAAGATGAAAGATAGGGTTGATTCTTATTTCTCATTTTAAAAGGTGATGTACAATAATCAACCCTTATATATATATATATATATATTAGTGTACAGGAGTCCATCTCTGAAAAAATCTACCAAATTCAAATACAAGGGAGATGAATTTACTATTTTAAGAAAAAATCTCTTTCACAAATATGTTTTAGTGTTTCCGCTTATATTCATGATAACTTAAACTTAAAAGTTATGTATATGCATGAGACTGAGGGAAATCTTACCTAAAAAATTACTAGTACTTTATGATTTTTGAATACACACACTACATAAAAATCAAAGCCTAATAGAGATGAAAAAGTTGATAATCTAAAATTAGATTTTTTATGATAATAATATTGATATTGATTGCAGTCGCTACATCAACTTTAAAATAGTGGGAGTCAATAATCGTGTTACTTAATGCTATGATTAAATATAAGTTTGATTTAAAGTTTAAACAAGAGTTACGAGAAAGTTGACATGAGGCCCTCTAATTTTGAGTTAATCAAATTTTGATCCCCAAATCTGTTTTAGCGAAGAAAGCCCACCAATCTCAAGTCTCCAATCCTCACGCACTTGCACTTGCCCACTCTGTAGAGAGAGAGAGAGAGAGAGAGGCGAAGGTCAGATCTCCCTCGCTCTTGAATCTCCTTGCTTCTGCTCACTCAACGCGTCACCTTGCTTGCTCAGGTTCCGCTTTTCTCCCCTCTTCTCTGCTCCTTGTTTTTCTTCTACAATTGCGTCTCCAACTGCAGCAAACTTGCTGTTAGTGACGGCTGAATCCATTAGCTCCGGCTTGTGAGCTCTATGCATATGTTCCGCCATTGTTTTAATTTTTATTTGAGAAGAATTTGGGTTTAAGTCGTGAAGATTCGTTGTTTGGCAGTTTTTTTTTTTTTTTTTTTTTTTTTAATTTATGCTTTGCTATATATAACTGTGCTGAAGTGACTCCAGTTTTTACGGAATTCTGCGATTGTATGAGACATGTAGGTGCATGATGAAGATTATTTAAGTTTAAAAAAGCTTTTGAAATGTTGTGGTTGTGCATTTAATGCTGGAGCTTCTGCTTTGCTATTGGTGTGGTATAAACCAAGCTTCTGTTTGTGGTTGTTAAAGTGTGTTTATTGCTACGAGAATGTTTTTTTTTCTTTTTTACTTAAATTGACCTTTTCTTTTTCAATTTATTGTGAAAGTGTGCTTCTGTTGATTTTGGTTGCTTAAATAGGACAGGAAAATTTAGGTTCAGGATGAATGATTGAGAGTGGTTTGCGCCTATGTTTCGTTTACTTTGGCCATTCTCGAGAGATTGCTTTGGAGAATTGTAGATAGAAGATGTATTGAAACAAGAAATATGATAGATGCCTTTTGGGGAAACTCTCCACATGCTGTTTTATTCTGGCTTTAGAAATGTTTATACTTTTTCCTAAAAATATTGAAAGCAAAGACATTTTATTTATGGATAACAAAACTAAACATATCCTTAGATTTGCAATTGAGCATCATTTCTCTTGTTTTATTGTTTTCCTTAACCTGTTGAGAACCTTCTGTATTTGTGTGTTAATATTGGGTTGACAATGATAAGGACTTTGTTTTGGTCATTCAGCTAATTGGAGATTCAAGTGGGGGTTTAACTTTCCAAATTCCCAATGCTAGCTCTCTGTTGCACAGGAGATTCTTAAGAGTGGTGATTCTAAAGTGATATATTTCTAGTGGGTATACAAATATATATAGAGAAACAATGGACAGGGATAATGGTTCTGGTGGTCCATCAACTCCAAGTGGGCCTACTGCACGGTTACGTCGGCGAAAAGGCTCAAATGAGGTTTTTCAGGGCTTTAGTGGTTATGTATTGTTTTCAGTGTCGATTTCCGATATTTAGTATTTACAGTACAGCTAAACATTCGAAATTGTATTGATTTTCTGAAGAGAATGAAAACATAATTAGATTAGTGGTTTTGAAATTTCAAAGTTATAGGTATGATATGAAAATACATTTGGTTCTTTCCATTTAATGTTTGGCCCACTTCAAATTTGTAGTTAGAAACAAATAAAATCATGTTAGAGGCTGCCCATTAAGATGATTGCTTAGGAATGTGGATTGATGATATAGTGTTGCAATAGAAAAAACTTTAGTAGGTCCAACTTTGTGATTGAATTGGGATTTCTAGTGAAACAGAGTAAAATGATTATAGTTTTTAATGTTTGGCATGCACATGGTAGAACACTGAAAGGTTCATTTGGAGAATCGGTAGTAAACAAACACATCCTACTTATTTAGCTAGAATGTGTTGCTTACTCTTATAATATCCATCAACATTTCATAAAACTAAATTTCCATCTCAATGCAGCATCTTTAAAGAAAGTCAATCTACCCCCAACTTCTTAGTAAGAGAAGAACCTATGTTCCAGCACTTAAATTACAGTTACTATAGTATATCAGCAGTATCAATCATCCCCTGTATAGGTAATGCATATTCACTCCCTCCTGTTTCTTAAGAATGGTCCTCAGAGGAATAAAACTGTAGCAGTAAAGATTTGACTAACTAAAGTTACTCTAAAAGAAACTGTACATTCTTATTGCTTTTCTTTTCCTTTGGTTAGGCATTCTGCATATATCCTTAAGCTAGTCTAGCTTTTGACTTCTACTAACTGGAACTGTTTTCAAAAGTCTCATATATATTCCTTTCATATTACACATCCAGGTTCCTCCAGAAGTTGAAACAAACAGCAATCGTTTACTTTTCAATGATCGTAACAAGTACAAGTCAATGTTAATCCGCACATATTCAACTGTTTGGATGATTGGAGGATTTGTCTCGATAATATACTTGGGTCACCTTTATATTTGGGCCATGGTAGTGGTTATTCAAATATTTATGGCTAAGGAGCTATTCAATTTGCTTAGGAAGGCACATGAAGACCAGCAACTCCCTGGTTTTAGGCTCTTAAATTGGTGAGTGTCGCCAACTCTCTCATCTTCATGTTAATGGCATTATCTTATGGACTTCAGATGTTATCAACCCCTAATGTTGTACAAATTCCTGAGTTGTATATTTTTAAAAAAAAATAGTTGCATTGATCCTCATGGTGTTGTTTTTATATTCATATTGTGATATAAACTGGTTTCCTAGTGCACAAAGTTTGCTGAAATTCAGTTTGCGACCAAATTATCTCTCATCAGTCAGTTTGTTGTATTTGCTTCATTCCTTCATGCAATAACTATGAAGCAATAGCCCCACATAGGAAATTCCTATTGATTTGATTGATAAGAGGAGGATGCATCAATGAGATTGGTGGAAGCTTTCTCTGTTAGTGTCTGAAAGCATAATTAGCAATTAATCTATGATTAAATCTTGAGTACTAGTTATGTTTTGTTGCATCTAGTCTTTTAATTGACATCATTTTTCTTCAAATTATATTTCAGGGTGGATATTCTCTGCTTAGTTTTATGTACTCAAATGATTGTAAGTTTCACAAAAGATGAGCTCTACAGAAGATATAATGTCATCTCAAGTCCCTCATGAACATATAGTTTTTAGTTTTATTTGGCCAACCAGCATGCTGATTCCAACATCTAATTGCATAAGAGTAGACACTGCAGATTTCTCTCATATAAATGGTAATTTAGGCTTTGCCACAATTTCGGTCAGCAGGAACTATTCCTTAAAGTGAAAATGACCAAATTTAGAGTCATTAGTAAACTTATGATATATGAAGATATTCAAGAACCCTGGCCAGTTAATCATTTTCATATTTACTGCTTTTGATCTGCTTGCATGGTTATCACAGGGTGGCATCAACCCCGTTATTGTGGTTTGATTGACCTTGTTTCTATCTCATTAAATCTGATCTCTCTCTCTCTCACTTTATTTATTTATTTTTATTTTTTATTCTCCTCTCTATCTTTCTCTTATATGACATCACTCAATACTGTTCAGGCACTTCTTCTTCACAGTCATGCTTTTCGTATACGGTCGAATTCTCAGTCAAAGGCTTGTGAATACTGTGACTATGGACAAATTTTTGTATAAGATGGTGGGCAGACTTATAAAGTATCATATGGTTACATGTTATTTCTTGTATATCGCAGGTTGGTAAATGATAGTTGGTACTACCGTTTTCTTCTGTTATATCTTTTTGTATACATCACTAGGCTGTATTTAACTATTATATGTCCTTTTTCAGTATGTTGTACATCTTTTGGTGGATTCCTCTTCTTGACTTATATTTTATCTATTATTTTCATGCGTGATGGTGTGTTCACTTTATGATTTGTATGGTTTCTGGTGTAGTTGCTTATATATTATAAATAAATTAGGATAATGTAAGATGTCATGTACATATTTGAATAAGAAACTGATTATTACTTCTCTTGGTCGGTTCAGGTTTTATGTGGTTCATTCTTACATTAAAGAAGAAGATGTACAAGTATCAGTTCAGCCAATATGCTTGGACGCATATGATTTTAATTGTGGTGTTTACACAATCAGCCTTTACAGTGGCCAATATTTTTGAAGGAATTTTCTGGTAAGACAACTTTGCTTTGCTTTTACTGTTTATTGTAAATAATTGTTTTGCATTGCCACCATCAAATTAGCAGTAACAAGAATGTCTCTGAGTCTCTGATGAAGATCACCAAGAAATGCTTTTTCTGTGACCCTGTCATTTTCATTATAATTTGCTTCCATTTCGTGTCTACTTTTCCCGATATCAGTGCGTGCATCATACACCTACCACATATCATTTAGTAAGAATTGAAATGGTTCTTGCTAATTGTATCATATGAATTTGAACTAAACCTAAAGCTCAAATTAATGACAATTGCAGGTTCCTTCTTCCAGCATCACTTATAGTCATCAATGACATTGCTGCTTACATTTTTGGATTCTTCTTTGGGAGAACTCCTTTGATCAAGCTCTCACCAAAGAAAACATGGGAAGGCTTTATTGGAGCATCTTTTGCTACTATGATCTCGGCCTTTTTGGTGAGTAAGCCATTAATTTATCAATAACAATCTGAAACAATGGATGCATCTTTTTCGGTGGAACTTCTTCGTTTTGCTACAAGATCTGTTTTGATTCTTCAAACTTGTATAACATTTTGCATTTCAGAAGTCTTCATGAATACTGATTAATCTCACACATGTATCCTTTGTATCATAAAGTAAATTCATCATTAAACTAAATAAAGTATATTTATGGATAATCCACCTTTAGTTGTGATAGGCGAGTCAGTTCTATAATTTTTGGCGGTGCCAGTAAATTTATTGCTCATTTTCTTTTTCTTCAGCTGGCAAATATATTGGGTCGCTTTCAGTGGTTAACATGCCCAAGAAAGGTAATTGTGTCTCACACAAACATTTCTTAGCTGAGGTGTTTTTTTTTTTTTTTTTTTTTTTGTCGGTTGAGCACTTGAAACTTTCTATTTGAATTTTAGGATTTGTCGACTGGGTGGCTTGAATGCGATCCGGGTTCATTGTTTAAGCCCGAATATTTTACTGTGCCACAGTGGTTTCCTGAATGGGTAAGCTCTGAAGCTATCATTTGAGCCTCAATAGCTTTTATCATCTAATATTTTTACTTTTATCGAGATTTAAGTGTATATGCTTGGAAACTTGTGTTATTCATTACTGTGAAAACTGTTTACTTTACATGCCAATTTATTATTTAATCTCATTCAGTGGGAGGGCTGTACCTGTACCTTCATGTCTTACTTTAATCTCATTCTCCTTCCGTTTAGAAAAAAAGATATTTGTTTCAGATAAAGGTTTTAGTTTAAACATTACCATTAAGCAACATAACAAAGTCATGATGATCATTTTCATTGGAAAAAAAGCTAATTCAGAGGATTTCCTAGTATTCTTAAGAAAGGACCAACCTAACTTTTCCCTATCCTTATGATTCCAATCCCCTCGATAAAATCATTGAAGTTGAATTTCAACAACAGCTGCTGGTAGCCTCAGTAAACTGCAAACTCAAGCTTTCTTCATGTGGAAGCTCAAGCTCAAATTATCCCTTTATATTGATGAAACTGCTTTTACCATCAGCTAAGCTCCAGGAGACAACCCCTAATTCAACATATATATCTCATGAAACACGAAACCAATCCACTTTTCCTAGCCACCACTTGGAAATGGAAAGTTGAAGAGAATGCAAAACTCTCAAACAGCGCTAGCACGAGTATGCAGCTCTGACACCTTGAGAATTATGTTGCTTAATAATTTGAATTTGGAGCTGTAAGTTGTGAGTTTGTAACTGTGCAAGTTGATGTTCTTGTTAGCCCAGATAATATTCACCTTTTGTAGTCCCTTTGTCCGCCAAAGTGTTTAACTTTTTGATTCGGCACAGGTTTTAATAATGTGCTTTGACTTTGAGTAGAGATATCAGATATGTAGTGAGTGAAAATTTGGGTCCCACATGAATTTGTGTTTAAAATTAATTATTTAATTTAGTGTAGATAAAGTAATGATGTTGATGTGTGGGGTTAAATGTGGGTCCATCAATGGCATTTTTGTAAATGATATTAGTGTAGATAAAGTAATGATGTTGATGTTTGATGTTAAAGGTAGAATAAAAAAGTTTCCCAAAATGGCAAATTTGAAATGTTACACACTTTGATGGACGGACCAAAATGGCAAAATGTTAAAAATACTTTGGTGGACGGAGAGAGTATTATTTTTTGTCCTTTGTGGGGAACTATTAGATGGCCTGTGCTTTTCTGATTGGAAGATTTTAGGCATCAGCACCACCCTTGGCACCTTTATTACTACTAGCCCATTGTCAGTGACAACAAGCCAGAATCCTTACACGTCACTTTACCTTAACCCTAATTGTATAATGTTAATATTTCCATTTTGCTGTTATTTGTCCAATCAAATTTGATTGAAGATTTACCTTCACTCACTCATTCTAGCTGATGATTTTCCAGTTTAAAGTTGGCTAACTATGAGCTGCAATATGCTTCTTTTGCAGTTTCCTTGGAGAGAGATTTCTATTTTACCTGTGCAGTGGCATGCATTATGTCTTGGTCTGTTTGCATCAATTATAGCCCCTTTTGGAGGCTTTTTTGCTAGTGGCTTTAAAAGGGCTTTCAAGATCAAGGTTTGGACATCTTTTTTCATCCAAGTTGGGTCAAAGCCAAAATTATTTCCTTGGAATCTGATGCTTTACATTCTCTTTGGCAATTTTCTGGTTTCTTACAGGATTTTGGAGATAGCATTCCTGGACATGGTGGTATCACCGATAGAATGGATTGCCAGGTTGGTTTGAAAAAGTTTGTAATTTATGAACTGCAAAATTAAATTTACAAAGTTGCATCTTACCCTAGCAAAAAAGTAAAAGAATAAAGGGAGGGAAAGAAGTATTATTGTGCTATCAGACACAAGAATCTTAAACACAACATAATAATTGTAGATAGAAAATTTTATACATCCCGACCTTTATACATCATGTCAATGGGTAGTAGTAATTCATTGTGCTCGCTTGCAATGGCTGGTTCATATTCTTAACACTCATCCAATTATCTGGAGGGCAATCAATCGTGTCCTCATTTACTGATTAGGCATCTTGCTGTAGAATGGTTGATTATAGAGCAGTAGTTGTTCTTAGGTTGAAAGCCTACATATGTCTGAATGACTAAATGATGTTTGTGAGTTGGTCTGAATCGTTTTTGTACAGTTGCTGATATTTGGTACCGACTCAAATGCTTGAACACATTCGCAATAACTACTTTGTTGAGCTACTCGCCATTTTCTTCTTATTAACACCAAAGTTAACTCTCACCATTATGCAGATGGTGATGGCCGTCTTTGCATACATATATCACCAATCGTTCATTGTACCACAGAGCCTGTCAATCGAGATGATCATGGACCAGGTATGTACCTATAATAAATCGTCCACAAAGAAAATACTCTTATTTGCTGCCTGTAACTGAAAATGATATCGGTGTTGTAGATACTAATGAACCTGACGTTTGAGGAGCAGAGAGCTCTGTACACAAAACTTGGGCAGATAATTATGGAGAAGCAGTTCGGAGAATCCTAGAACTCAGAGTTGGAGAAGCGTTTGCTTTCCCTAGCCATGTATTTTTAGTTTTCATTTTGGTTTTTTCGTGAAACTCGCGTGGCCATGTACATGTCTCGTTTTTTCTTCATTTCTATTTGCTTTGTGATGATGTTGAGTTTAGGTGCCGGCATCCAAACTTTGTTGCATTGTATAGCACTTTGATCGTTGATTAACTACGACGCATTCTAATAGTTAATGTTTTGGCCTCTTATCAATTCCTTTTTGAGTTCATATTTTAGTCAAAATAAACAGTGGCTTGTTTATTCACTCATTTTAAATCAAAGACTAGCCATGGACCTAGTTGTTCAATGAAATTCTCCTTTGCAACTTTTTCCCGCATTTTATACAAGTAATATAGATCGAGTTCAAACTAAATCCATTTAACAAGATAAAGGAATCATATAGGATGAGATATTACTCCAACCTCATACTATTCACTTAAAACTCCGTTTGTTCACCAAAACAAAGTTTAGGGATATCCACTGCCCGCACCACATTCTACATGGACACATGCTAAGAAGTTGCAGATAACAACACTAAACGGCAGAAGAAACGGGCCCAAGATACTCACCTTCCAAGCTGACAAGGGCCCGGAAATCTTTCTCAGCCTCATCATACCTCTCAGCAATCACCGTAACCCGCACCAACGTGCCATTTTCGATCTTGGCCAGCTTGTCATTCATGAAGCACGGGTTCTCTCCAGGAATATACTCATAGCCAGCCATCTTGTGGTGTGAGATGTATACCTTCTCAGCTGGCCCGCATCGCAAGAAGATGCCGTGTTTCAGAATCTTGTGGACAACGCCTTCCAGGATCTCGCCTGGGAGCATCTTGAACGTTATGCAACTGAAATCCACCGGGAATAGGAGATCCCCTGACTGCTGCCGGATTATACCCTCCCCGATGTGGTCCAGAGTGGTTACGGCAATGAAGTAACCTAAATCTTTGAAAGCCTTCTTCACAGCGAAATCATCCAGGAGGCGGGTCAGTATAGCCCTCTGCAGGATCAGTCCTTCAGCATCGAGGTTCTCAGCAGGAACCAACACCTTCCAAGACAACTGCGTTTTAAGAAACATTTGTTTTGGTCCAACGAAGCGCACCTGTCATTAGCAGAATTCGAGCAGTTGGACTTTAGAAATGAAACCAAAACCGCAATGGCACTATATATGTGATAGCAGCATGATGCCAATAGGTCGTAGCATCGTAGAACTGAATGTGAGAATTTGACAAATTAAAGGATGGTAGCCCTCTTCTGAGAATTTGCTGCTGCAGAATCGGTTATCACTCTCCTAGAATTACAGGTATTAATCATAATGGAATTTCTTTGGACACTCAAGTACTTGGTAATTTCTTTCTTTGCAATAATAGCGAAAAACAATTCCACCAAAAACTCCATTACTTGGGCTTAAATAGAAAATTTCGGTTTGGGTAAAAGCGAAACTTTTTTAATTTATACTGTAAAAACAGCATCAATAATTCAATATAATTCTAAGCGGAAACTACTCATTCTGCCCAGATCACTATTCCAAAATCCAAACTTTGAAACTACTGATTCCCCTAATCTAATACAGTCCCAATTATACTATGATTAGCTTTGAAATTAGCGATGATACAACAATTTTTTAAAGATATCAATACCTTATCGCACGCAGGGGCAGTGCGGCGGAACGGAAGAGAGGGGGTGGCGCTGCCTCTGCCTCTGCCTCTGCCGCAAGGGTTTCAGGATTTGGGAGGAAAAATTCAATTCTATTACTCCTCACTCTCACTAACACTAGACTCTAGAGGCATTCATGATTCTTTCCACAAAAAGACAAATTAAATATAAAAAATTTTCTTCCCATTTTTACTTGGCCTCTTGTTTTTGATTCAGGTATCCCAACCTTAAAATTCAATTCTTTTGTTTGCTTTTTCGGAAATTTTTTATCGCTAATAACTTAAAATAATATATTCTTCTCATTATTTTACATAATTTACATTATTTTTCAATTTTTCTTAAATTTCGTATAAAAACAAAGATGCCAAGTAAAATAGAATGGAAAGAGCAGTATTTTCTTTTTTGCAATCTACAAAAATTGAAGCAGTAAATAATGAAATTAAATTGAATTGTAAATTGTGTAGGTGGAAGAAAAAAATAAATATTAAATTAAAAGATTGGATTGAAAAAGAAATCACTGCTCTAATTTAAGTCGGTGTTTCGAAAAGCGGATCGGTCAGTTCGACCGATTTAATCAATGTCACTCAAAAGATTTGAGCCCAAGACCTTTCATGGAGTAGACCAATGCGACTACAACCATGATATTAAAATTAGGGCAAATAGCCTGTAAATTGTTGAACTTTGCTCGAATTTTCGTTTTGTATACCGGCTTTAAAATCGGCGTGTAAATTGCCAAACTTTCATTTTTTTCTGATTTTGCAACCAACGTTGATTCCGACGAAATCAATGCTGACGTGTACGACCGGAATTCCTACGTGTTCAATGTCGGCGGATAATTAATACCACGTCACTTTTAATTAAGGGAAAAATAGCCTGTAAATTGTTGAACTTTACCCAAATTCTCAATTTGCATACCAGCTTTAAAAAGTTTGTGTGTAAATTCCCCAACTATCAATTTATTCTGATTTTGCAACTAACGTTGAATTTCAAAATTCTTATGTGTTCAATGTCCAAATTCCTACATGTTCAATGTTGGGCGATAACTAATACGATGTCACATTTAGTTAATTCCTACGTGAAGTTAATTTATTTCTTATTTG
>JAYJMF010000073.1:1290970-1307604 GCA_036873715.1 Salvia sclarea
AATGAAACTGTTTAATGAAAATTAAAGAAAATGAAGAAAGAACATTTAATTTATTTGTTATGAAAGCTATTTCTTTACACAATAAATTAATCATGTGTTATAATTGACTGTTTAAACGTGCGACGCACGTCCTCTCAACTAGTTATATAAAATAAAAGAATTGTGATTCTAAGAAACTAGATAGCTACCTACGAATATTAAATTAATTAAAAATTTCTGTCCATGGAGCACCCGGGTGCACAGCACCCCCCTCTCACTGTGCAATATTAAATTAATTTCTTAGAATCACAATTCTTTTATATATAGATAGGATTTGATTTTAGTTTCTTTGTTATTATTGTCCTTAATTCCACGTTTGGTAGGCTAATTACATTTTGTTAAGTTAGGTTAAAAATTAATTAGAAGTGTGAGATAAAATTAAACAAAGATTAAGATCTGCACGACGGTGAATTTTCAGATGTAGACAACGGTGAATTTTTAGATATGTTTGCATAGAGAGAGACGCGGCGGAAGGGGGGGGGTGTCAAATGGCGTTGGCCTAGATGGCTGAAGCAACGCATGGAGGTGACGTGCAGAGAGAGAGTGAGAGAGAATGCGAGAGAGAGTGAGAGAGAATGCGAGGAGAGAGAGACGAAAAACAAGGGGTTAAGTTGATGAAAACATAGATTGGCAAAGGAGGAGGAGGGCGGTGAGAAGACGAGGCGAGAGAAAAGAAACGAGGAAGTGGATGTCTTTGGGGGTAATTTTGACATTCAAGTGTATAAATTGTATACTGTTTAACCGACCAATTTGGAGGGTTCCATTTCTGCTTTCGAACATTGAATTGGTCCGGGCCTTTCATTTAAAGCGGATCTTGCCAAAACTAGGCTACCAAATACAACCTAATGGGTGTCTTTATGAAAAGTAACACGAATTTTAATAAAATTGAATATGAGTAAGTAAAAGGGTCTTCTTGAAAAGTAGGGGTACACTTTTCGAGAATTGTTGACTTTTTGGTAATAAAGTAATTTTGTTGGTGTGTCATGGATAATTTTTTGGTAATAAACTTGAAAAGTTGCGGATAAAATTTTAAGGGGCATTTACTATAAAAGGAATAAGCACACTTTTAAGGAACGAACAAATAAGAAAAATTAAGCATACTTTTGAGGAATGGAGAAATATTATCTTTAGCTTGATACGTGGTTTTCTCTGGATTGTTATCATGAAAATAATTTTTTTGTCCTTTTTTTCAATACAAATATTAAGAAAACAAAATTGTCAATATGATATGGTGTGACTTACATCGAACCCACGTACTTTTTGTGTATAACTTTTTGCAAAAAAAAAAATGATCTCAATTTTTTTAGATCTAATTTATTACTCCTTCAAGCTGACTAATCAAAATTTTCTTTTAGATCATACCATAATAATGACTTTATATCATGTACAAACAAACTTAAATGAATTCATTCATTTTATTTCTCAAACTACTTTTTATTTGAACCCTTTTTAAAGCTAAATATCATCTAAAGTAAATCAAAACCAGTTTCAAAATTGCAAGTGTCCAAAAGTTGGAATTTAATCATCATTCTATTCTGAATAATATAAATTTAATAGGATCCTCTTAGTCTTTTGTCCTATTTAACATTCATTATTTTGATAGATTTTTTGATGTGGTAATATACAATTGTCTTTCTACAACCACCCTTCAAAAATTACATGCAGATTGAAGTTAACAGAAGTTATTAAATGAACCGGTATAAGAAAAATCAGATTACAGATACAACGATAATGCCCCAACTTCTGGCAGTAAAAGCTACTAATGAAATAAAACACTAAATTTCAGGTGTCAACCATTCTACTTAGTAATGGAAATGGCTACACTGCGTGAAAAATAAGCATAGCTCAAATGGTAGTCAACTAGGAATAACAACATATTAACAGCGCAAAAGCTTCTCACCATCAGTTCTGCACCTCAACTAGCAACGCCTGTATCATCTTACGGCGTTAGCCTATCTTATCTGCGGAACCTCATCTGGAACAAGTCGTGACCAACGTATTCCACAGCCACAATACGGCCATCAAATGTACGTCCGTGTAGACAATGTGCGGCCGTACAAGCAGCTTCCAGTCTTCTATATTCTACAATAACAGAGCCAGGCTCAAAGATATGCTCAAGATCCACAAAGACATCCTTTCTATCACCTTCCCCCCGACCATCGAGTTCTTTTATCTCACTGCTATCCAACTCAACATTTCTCTCTTCAATTTTCAGCGCTTCCTCTGAACTTGGTAATTTTGCATTAAGGTCTTCTGATTTCAAGTCTTCGGTAGAAGGTTTGTTTTCAAGTTCGTAGTTCATCACAGAAGTAGAAACAGAATTATTGGAATATCCTACAAGCTCAATATCAGAAGTATTTTTTTGGTTCTCAAATTCTCGAGTAATATCTCCAGCGTTCGATTGGCTTGGGGGTTCTTTCAAAGAAGCATCTTCACCATTACATGGTAGTTCACATACTTCATCTTTTGCAATATTGCCAGCAGTTATCTCATTAGTAGTATTCTCAGGTTCAAGTGATCCACTTGACACATCAGATAAGCCAGCGATGCTATCACAACCATTTTTTTCTTCCAAAGTTCGACTATTATTCTCCAGTTCGTTCGGGGCCTCCAGAGGTTCTGATTTCTCAAACTCTATATGCCCAGAAGTACTCTCACTGAGTTGTTCGACTCTATGGCTCCTATTTGCAAAGTGAAAGTCATATGCGTCAGTACAAGCACTTGTGCCACTTACCTCGTTACGTTCCATGATGCCACCAAAAGCATCTGTTTTCTTGGCAACATTAATAGATCTCACCAAACCAAACCTACAGTATCAAGGAAAGGTAAGAAAAATATTTGAGCAACAACAGAAAAGTAAAACTGAAGGTGACTAAACCATTTTAGTTATGTCAACCTAGAACACTCCAGCCTTATATCTTCCAATATTTCTTCTAGCTCTGATTCGGGCAATGAAATGAGGCTTTCAGGATTGAACTGCAAATTGTAAGGGCATTTGGTGATTTGGTGTTACTTCAGTCAGCAATATAACATGAATTATAATGAAAGGAAAGAAGGAAAACTGAAACATAAATAAGAGACAATACCACATTCTTCAGCTTTAAAACGGTTGTAGGCTTCTTGATAAGGGGCTTTGCATGCTCAGGGATCTCATAAGTTGGAGGTTTACCAACATTTTCCTACAAACAATGGCCATTGAGTATTTGAGAGAAACTTCTAGGCAAAACAAAACCTTCAGTCAAATGAGGACAAGTTAAGAAATATAACATACCCCCACCAAATCAGGTTCTGGAGTAGCAAGTACTGCAGTTAGGACTTGTCCACCCAGCGTCATACCATTAAGACCAGCACATGCCTTTGAGGTAACTAAATGATCAACATACTGAGGTAATACATAGTTAGTTTCTCACCACACGCAAAAGAGAGAGAGAGAGATCCAAAAGGATATTAAAGAAAGAAATCATTAAGGATAAGTTTTCTCTATGCACAGAAAAACTCTTTTCAACCTTAAAATATGTACCTCTAGAAATGCACATGGTTGTTCATTTGTATCAGCGATAAACTCAAAGTGGAATGCTTTCACTGGTCCAAAGGCTCTAGCGATCTCCAAAAGCTGAAGATAGCATGAAAATTAGTGAGATATGAAATAATAAAACAAAAGGAAGTTTAACACAAAACTAGTTCACATGTTAGTTTACCATTCTAGAAGAAACAAGTTTCGATACGCCACCAATAAAGATCTGAAAAGTGAGCAAAAGCTGGTCAAGAAAAGAGAAACAACTTCTATTAACTAGTAGCAGGAAAAGAATTAGAAGTAAGACCATATGGAAACCACTACTTCAATTTATATACACTAACAAAAAACCCTTATTGCCTTTTACAATTATCATAGACTATAACTAATAAGCAAATCACGAAACAACCTCATCCAGCTAAGTTCTAGGGAGGGAGGTTGGTCTAGAAGACTTAGCATCCCAATATGAGTGGCAAAGATGAAAGTTCAACTCAGAATATATATGATCAAATGGCTCATATCTAATGTGATCCATAAAAGTTCCAACTCATTCTAGTCAGTAACTAGTTACATCTAAAGTCCATTGGACATTCTCCTGTTTCAAAATAAAAGCAAGATAAGTTGCAAAGCAAATGGAATATGAGACAAGGAGCAGTGGTTCTTGTGCCACCAACTTAGCAGTTTGTCTCTACGGTTCAGAGCTTTTACCTACCTTGGTTTTATCACTTAAACAAATGCTTCAGACTGATGCTAGCATTTTTCTGGTCTATGTTATATATCAATAACTTGAAGACCAAGCAGCGTTTACATTAGAACACTTTCACTTGAAGCCAGAATTAATATTTAACATAGGTGCAAAAATTATGAATAATATTTCTTGGGGCATGACATGAAGCAACATATTAAAACACATCCAGTAAGAAATTAAATAATTAACAATAAAAAAGTCATGATATTTCAGAGCATACCTTGTTGGGTGAATCTTCTACAATGTCATTAATTGAATCAACACCACCCACAGATTTGTCAGAAAGACCAGTCTGCATGAAAATAGGAACTGTCTGAAAACCTGCTACATGGAATAATAACGCAATGTACCTCAGAAACTAAAAGAATATGAAAAGCAGTTTTCTCAGTACAATACCCTCCTACAAACTCAAGAAGATGAAGTTTGCATACAAGCAAGAATGTAAGCATGAAACGAGGAAAGTGAAGATTCATAAAGTTTCAGAACTTATACACAGAGAGAAGTATGATAAAGAGCATATTTCAGAAAAGGCATATCCCACAAGCTTTTAAACATCTGGGTGATGGCAAGACATGAGCAGTAACTGATTATTACTTTCTGAATAAAGAAGCGGTATATTTCCCCGTAAAAAAACCATATATATGTTTATAGACCTCAGTAGATGAACAGAATGGAATTATTATTAATAATGCTGAAAAAATACATGATAAAACAAATACCAACGGCAAGTATACTAGTAAATCAGAAAGTGAATGCCAAGCATTGTTTTGCACCCATGTCAAGATCTGTAACAGACTATAGCACTAAGCCACTAATTCATGCATATATCATTATTCATTAGTCAAGTTCAAGACTATCAAAAACACACACACTCTACCATTTCACGGAATAGAAGACTGCACACACCATTCACAGAATCGAGAGCAACTGCTACCTGATAGACAATTTCATGAGACAAACATAACGTAATATAGCTATCCCAGTTATGAAATAATGCCTAATGTAAAATAGATGTCCCAATTATCAGGTAATGGTCCTCACTACCAGCATACCTACTGTGATATCGCTTTCCTAGTCTTTCATAAAACATGGCGAGGGAAATTTTCTGCAATTAAAATGCACAAAATTTTGCCAAAGCACTAAATGTGATTCACAGCAAAACACAATATTCCACAATCCCCAACTTGAGGTTCATCCTGGTCATTAAATATTATAATAAGGAGATAAAGGACACTTAAAGGCCAAAGTAACATAAATCTGAAGAGGGAAAAAAAGAGAAAGAAAATGATGAATAGCCCTAATCACCACCCTTCAAAGGAGCTACATCTCATGAATCTTTGCCAAAAACAGGAAGGTTTACTACATATTATCACTGGACCAGTGACAACCAAACCAAAGAAATGCAGTATTATATTTGAGAGAAGTCAAAAGCTACATTTTTATTTATCTATATATATGTAAGTACAATAACTGACGTGACTTAAGGAGGAGAACGAGAAATTGAAATGAAGTATGCCAATAAGAAGATAGGAAAGAGATTCAAGTAAAGCCACTTATATAAAAATTAAGTAAATTACTTCCACCATATCCAAATAATAATACTGAGTTTGTGATCTACTTAAAATATTAGTCATTAAAAAGAAGTATCCACCATATCAAAGATTAATATTAACAAGTCTTCTAGTAAGAACAGATTATATCAAGGTAATGATTCTTACAGTTACATTAGCATAGTCCTTGGGGCGCCTGAGTTTAAGGTTGGAACCAGAAAAGGACATTCCATCTAAAGAAAGAGCAGCAGAAGCATCCTCAGGGGTCAGAAACTCCAAAAGAGCTTGGCTCTTCTCCTTATGTATCTGCAGTTTAAAAAGAGCAAGAGCTTGATGAATGTCTAGGTAAAAAAGCACATATAGAATAGACGGATAGATCAAGAAAACAAACAGATACATACCATACAGCTGATACAGGGCTGGGTCCCCTGAACATAGTTAACACCAGATGATAGCAAACGCTTGTTAACGCATTCTATTAAATCTTTCTCGGATGCTGAAACAGGCAGATTTTCTACGTAAAGCCTCCTCTTAGGTCTTGTAGCTTGAGTTAGCTGAATCGACTCAACAGCATGCAGCTGTGACGATATGTTATGAAGAGAAATTCCAAGAGGCTTCACTAGAGTAGGAGCCACAGGAGTTATACTAGGGTACTCCATTATATTCAATGATAATTTTTGGCCCGTAGCATTCAAATTGAAAAGAGTTGACGTGGGCATGATGCTCTCCTTTTCAACAGGTTGTAAATCCCATCCAGCAGCTCTTTTCTCTGGAGAACGACGAGTTGGGGAAGGAGTTTTAGCAGCAGCCTCTGTTTTCCTCTTTCTAGGTGAATAGCCTCCAAGACCACTTGAATTGTTAGTATTGCGCCTATAGTGACTATTAGATCCATTACTGGGTGTCCTCTTGTTATCAACATTAGAATGCTCTCTTCCTGATTTGTCTTTTGTAGGATGAGAAGATAGTTCAGCAAGCTCCCTTTTATCTTTCGTTGTGTGCTTGTAAGCCTTTGGTGATTGTGAAAGAGATCTTCTACCTCTGTCTTTCTCACGATCTTTGCTCCGTGACCGTCTTCTTTTTGACCTGGATTCTTCAATATAGGTCCGTGTTGTTTCTGATCCTTTTCTTACAGAATCATTCCTTTTAACATTATCCCTGCCTCTAGATTTATCTTCTTCAGGATGATGCTTGTGTTTCTTTTCCTTTACAGATTTCTCTTTGCCTCTAGCAGTTAAGTCATCCATTTGCCTCGCACCTCTCACATTTCTTTTCTTATGCTCGTTATCAGAATCACTGCCTATCTGCTCATCTGTTTTCCTCTTTCTGTAATCCTGTCTCTCCTCATTATAAGGCTGTGCTTTTACTATTTCAGATTTGACTCTGCTTCTTTCAGAAACTCTATCCTGTTTATATGATTCGCTATCTTTCCTCTTGTCAAGTCCATTATCAGAATTAACACTTACAAGGTCATCTTTCTTTCTGCTGCCATGATTTCTTCCCTCAAATTTTTCTTCTGACACTCTATTGCACCTCGGAATCCTGTCTCCTTTGTTCTTTGACTTGGGATCAGGATATGTAGATCGGCCATCTTTATCCTGGACCAAATTCTCATTCTTTCTAGAAGCATTTGTATCAGCTTTTCTCCCAGACCTTGCCTTCGAAGGATCTTTTGAGTTCTTACTTTCAACCAGTGGTTTCGAATCATCACTTACTCGTGTATGGCATTCTGGAATATCAAATGCCTTCTCTATGTTGTCTTGTGCTAATTCACCATCAGCTGCTCCAGAGCTGCAGAGAACTTGATGAGCTTTGTCTCCCTTGTTTTTTCTTCTAAGCATTATTTCTTCATAACTCAGTGGTCTCGTCCTCGCTGAAGTACCATCTAAGAAATCCCCCAGTGGCATTTGATTACTACTTCCGGATATCTCTTTTTGTGAATCAGATCTAGCCATCGTGCTTGTATGCTTCCTTCTGGTAGAATAGCAACATGATCAAGACCGACAATAAAAGAGGAAACAGTTTACCAATTTTCTACACATTGAATCAAAATCTACCATCATGTCCTTTCCAAGAAACAGAATCATTTGAGGTAATGATCAAAATATGTGCTTATTTATGCATTAGCATTACATACATCTACCAAGAGAATAGGCATGCTCTGAGAATTTAATACATTTTCAAATACTCTAGCAGCTAACAGAATATCTAAATGTGCTTAGCAGTATACAAGTAGGGCTAGGGCGGGGGCGCGGTGGTTAACCGGAAATATACCTCAATTTAGTAGGGGGTGTTGAGTGTTTGGTGCGGCCGAAGAAGAGTACTGCGCGGCCGCAGCCTGCGCCTGCAAATATCTGAGAGGGGATACGAAAAAGAAGAAGATGAAGATGAAGTCGCGGCGGCGGCAGGACAGCGGTGCGCAGAAGGGGGTGGGTGGTGGAACGTAATTCTTTGTTGTCGAAGAAAAAGAGGAAGACGAGTAATTAAATTTAGGGTTGCAAAACAATAGTACAACAAAAGCGATTTTATTAGAACTTCTAAAAAAGATATTACAGCCTGAGCGAAATTATATCTGGCCAAATTCCAGCAACTTAAAATTCGTTTACTCCAAGTTAAAATTCTTCAAATTTTATTTTAGTCCCGTTTTTATCTTTCAGATATGTTTTTAATAAAATTAAATGCATATTCTCTTATGTACTGTATTTTTTATTTATTCGTGGATAAATAAAATAACAATAATTAAAAACAATTATACGAGAAGATGGTGTGAGAATATGGGAATTATAAGTGTTCGTTAAAAATTTTATGAGTAAATTCTTCCACCAAAGATGATATCTTAAGAACAAAAGAGAATACAATATGTCCTAGAGGAAGATAAAATATAGAATAGTGCGAACTAAATAACCATTCAATTTAGGACTTCAAAGTATATCTATATTTGTGTTGTTTATTTAATCCATTCAATTTTCTCAAGGTTTAGTTTAGAATTTTACCGTTTAGAATCTTTAGATTTCGTTAAATGTAAGGCTAAAGCTTACTTTTGTACAACTATAAAGTTATAGATTATTCAATCAATCAATTTAAACTTCAGAATTTGCGCCTAAATTAGGGTTTTAGCTTAGAGTGATTTAATTCTAAATTTGCGTTGAGTTTTTTATTTACATTAAGAATGTTAGTTACTTAGATTAAATTGGTCTGAAATTACATAAGATTAAAGAACACAAAATTAGATTAATTTTGTTATTGTGTAAGGTTGAGAGTTAGTTCCTTAAACTATATCTATATCCCTCTATCGGGGTGAGTTATGGTGCGAAATTTTCATTTAACACATCTTTCATATGTGTGTAGCACTATCAGTACTATTTAGCACAGATTTAAAATATATGAGTTTAACACATATTTCATTATTTCGTAGCACAATTCTCTAGCACAAACAACACAAACACATAGCACAAATATCACAAACACCTAGCACAATCTTTGCGTAGCACACGCATCACAAACACTTAGCACAACTGAGTTAAATCTTCAACATTGATCTAAATCCATCAAAGGCCCAGATTCATTCATATTTCCTACGAAATTTACCTTTCCTACCTGAACCTCTCTCTCTCTCTCTCTCTATATATATATATATATATATATATATATTACAAGGGGAGTCATTTCATAACCGTCTAAATTGTAAATGTATTTATGGTAAGTTTTGTTTAATAATTACTCATCATTTTTTATTTCTTTCTTTTTCTTTTTCTTTTTATTTATCCTAAAAAATCATGTGGTTTTATTCATAAAAAATTTGAAATATATATCTTAAAATTAATATCATAATATATAAAAAATAAAATTTAAAGGAATAAATTATAATAATTTAAAGTTTAAATTTTTTTTTTAAAGTAAATATTGTATTGTAGATAATTAATTTTAATGAATCATGGTGATTTTTGCAACTCACGTAATTGAGTCATATTAATTTATAATAAAATTGATTAATGGGTATTAAAGTTGTATAATATCATCACTAATAAAATCAAATTGGTTGATTTCCTAAACATACTAGGGGACTGCTATTAATAGGAGGCTAATCATAAGTTGTGTTATTTATATTATTATTATTATGAGGCTAATTTCATGCTCATATTTAAAGTAATAAAATCATAAAATTTTAGGAGAGCTTGGCATTATGAATAGAGGTTCTATATACTTTTCTCTCATCAATAATTTTATCTGGCCGAATAGATCCCTTTTTTTTTTTGTTCTCTCCTTTTGTTATAATGTTATGAAATAAAATTCTCATTATTTATTTTTATTTCTTGAAGATCATATCGGAGAAAATATGATTTCAATATTATCTTCTATTAAAGAAATTGATCATTTCAATAGGTTGGTAGTGGCGGTTGTTTATCAGTTTTGCTCATAAAAGTTCTTCATCTCATATGTATTTCTATGTACATTGTATATACTTTGTTTTTGTTATTTTGTGTATTCTCTTTATTCAACAAAAATGATATGTTTATATACACTTTAAATTAGTGTACATGTTGTTGGCCCTATGTGTTTTGGGGATGTATAAACAAATGTGTAGAATAAATGCCATCAATCGCGATTGCATGAAAGCAAATGATTTTTCGTATTATTGCTATTTTTACCATGTTGTCTCATTCATATAAAGAATAACACTGAACTTTATTATGGGTGTTTAATTTTTTAATAATAATTAAATGAAAATAACAATTCACATTCAATGAAAGAAATAAAATAAAATACATCATATTACAATATTTCAATTATATATATTACTGTGTTATTACATGAAATAACCGAGTATATGTTATTATTACAAGTCATTATTTTATATAAAAAACAAACCTAAAAAATATCACATATATCACACGAATGCAAATACTAGATTTAAAATAAAGGGATTATGACATAATAATCAACTATTTATATTATAATTATTGGATTATTATTTATTTAAATGAAAACTAAACATAAGAAAATGTTCTCGTACATCGCACGAAAGCAAATACTAGTAACGGTTAAAACTCAAGTTTAAAATTCTAATTATAATTCCAAAGACCGAGACGAATCATCTCAGGGAACATTGATGTCGATCATAGTTTAAATGAGGTTAACTTTTTCCCATCCCATAGTATATTCTTTCTTTATTGTATTTAGAGATAGAGATTAGAGATAACCAAAGACTAATTTGTATTTGAATGTTTCTCTCACTACAAGAAAACACGCTATTAACGACGGACGGTATTCCGTCGTTAATGGTGCGCCTTAGCGACGGAATTTTTTTATGTAATTAGCGGCGGAATTTCCATTTTTTTTATTTTTGATTATTTTATTTAAAAAAATAAAATATTCCATCGTTAATTCCGTCGTTAAATAATTAAATTATTTTTATTTTCTGTCGTTAAATCCGTCGTTAATTCATTAATTTTTAATTATTTTTAATCATTAAAATATTCCATCGTTAAATCCGTCGTCAATTCATTAATTTTTAATTATTAAAAAATTTCGTCGTTAAATCCGTCGTTAATTAATTCATTTTTTTTATTTTTTTTTATTTTTCCGCGTTAATTCATTAAATTTTTTCATTTTTAATTATTAAAAAATTTAGTCGTTAAATCCGTCGTTAATTAAATAATTAATTATTTTTTAATTATTTAAAATTCCATCGTTAAATCTGTCGTTAATCTTGTTGTCCCACATCGAAAAACTTGTGGATGTTTGGTTGAGTTTGTGCCTATAAATATTAGAGCACCAATACTAGAAATAAAGAAAGAAATAATTAATTAAATAAATAAATAAATAAAATATTATTATAATAATAAAATAATATTATAACAGTAATAAATAATTAAATATATAATTTCGAAAAAAATAAAATAAAAAATAAAAATATTTTTTTTATTTTTTAATATTATTTTTTTAACGACGAAATATTCCGTCGCTAAATTTAACTATTTTTTTAATATTAATTTTATTAACGACAGAATATTCCGTTGCTTAATTTAACTATTTAAACTATTAATTTTATTAACGACGAAAAATTTCCGTCGTTAATTCCGTCGTTAATTTTTAATGACGGGAGAGGACGGTTCCAATAGCAACGGCGTCCATTCCGTCGTTAAGTCATTTTAACGACGGAATTGGCATTTATAACGACGGAATTTTTCATCGTTAACGCCGCGTTTTTTTGTAGGGTATACCAGCTGCTAGCTAGATGTAGGCATGGGATTCCTGCATGGTGAATTAAGTGAAAAATTGAATGAAGTTATATGCAATTAAGATGAAATAATCACGAACCCTAATTATTTACCCTATATAAATAGGCATGGGATCCCTGCGTGGTAAGTGAAAAAGTGTTTAAATCACAATTGACACATATCAACCATAACCTAGAGCTATAATTACACAACATATTACCCTACCAAGTTGCTAACAAGGAACATGCTAGCTACATCCATTTAATCCCATTTCATGTCTTCTATATAACCACCATACACAAACCACATAATACATCAACCCATTCCTTCAACTCCAAAAAAATACAAAAAAAATAAATAAATAATAAAAAATGCACACTCCCAAATTGAGCCTCATAACCCTAATTTTGATCCTCATCTCCTCCCCCTACGCCTCCTCCTCCTCCAACCCCCCTTTCAAGAGAATCTACGCCTTCGGCGACTCCTACACTGACACCGGCAACACGAGGACCTCCACGGGGCCCACCACCTTCAACTACGTCTCGAACCCTCCTTATGGAATCACCTTCTTCCACCACCCCACCAATAGATACTCCGACGGCCGCATCGTCCTCGACTTTGTGGCCCAAGCCTTATCCCTCCCCTTCGTGCCGCCCTACCGGAACCCTAGGGCCGACTGGTCCCACGGCGTCAACTTCGCGGTGGGCGGCGCCACCGCCATCACGGCTTCTTCGTGAAGAACAACATCACATTCAACCTCGTACGTCAATCACTCCAAACACAACTTGTGTGGTTCAACAAGGTGATGGAAAGTGAAGGATGCAGGAATTCCCAAACTACCCCTAGAGAGTGCAAGGCTGCTCTAGGGGATGCCCTCATTTGGTTGGGTGAAATTGGAGCCAATGATTACACAAGTAGCATTGGATCTTCTCTCTCTAGGAAAACTATTCAGGCTCTTGCCATGAATAGCGTCTCTGGCTTCTTACAGGTGAAAATGACCTTAAATATATATTCATACGCTTTTAAGGTCAAGAATATGGCCCCAAGTAGTCATTCTAACTTTGTACAAGGAAGTTACGAATGTTTTTTGGCCATCATTAAGAAAAAGCCAGAAGCTATATTTTTTCAAAAAGCACCATACTATCATTCTTCACACCCACATGGCATGTTTCATTCAACTTTTTTTTTGTCCCCTTGTTTATCACTAATTTGGTTTTTTAATACTTTTTTTATTTATTGTTTTTTAATTAAAGTTAATTTCTTGTATTCTATTTAGATTTCAAAATTACTTGTTACGGTTGATTTATTAACTACTGTTCATTTGTTTCGAGCACTTACATTTTGGTACTCCCTCCGTCCCATAATAGATGACATGTATTTTTTTATTGGGCTATTCTATTTTAATTGGTTTGTTTTCTTTTTAGGAAATCTTTTTCACTTATATAACTTTAAATAATACTCCTTCCGACCCACCCATCTTGAACTTTTGCTTTGCGGCATGGGATTTAATAAAATTTAAATAGTGTGTAAAGTGGTGATATGAATGTATATTATTTAAAATTGTAAGAGATAAATGTATATTAAAAAGGAAATTACCAAGTATCTTGGGATGGCCCAAAAAAGAATATATATAAACTAAGATCGGTGGGACAAAGAGGGCCGGTATATATTTCTTTTACCACATTAAATCACTTTACACTACTTTTCCCTCTTTCTTAATTTTATGTGCCAAAAGGAAATAGACCATCTATTTAATAAGTGTATTTTTTAAGCTTCAATTATAGATTTGTTTAATTTCTTCAAAGGCAATAATCAAGAAGGGAGCAAAATACATAGTGGTGCAAGGTCTTCCACCAACCGGCTGCATAACATACTCCATCTGGCTCTCCTCCTCCGCCGCCGACCGAGACGGGACGGGGTGCGTCGCCACCGTGAACCGCCTCACTTGGGCCCACAACGCGGCCCTCAAAGCCCGTCTGGACGCCATCCGGAAGCAGAACCCGGAGTCCGTTATCCTCTACGCCGACTACTACAACGCGCACCTCGCGCTTCTAAAAAATGCGGCCAAATACGGAATCAAGGAGCGGTACAAGGCCTGCTGCGGCTACGGCGGCGGCGCCTACAACTTCGACGTCTTCAACACGTGCGGCTCCTCTACCGTCACCGCCGCCTGCGCCGACCCTTCCGCCTACATCAACTGGGACGGAGCTCACTTCACCGAAGCCACCTACAAGATCATCACGGATTCCTTCCTCAATGGGAGCTACTGCACCCCTCCGTTTCACTATTTGGTCACCAAGAAAGTGCACGCTGGTTGAATTTAGTGCTTCATTTGAATTAACTAGTTTGCTTTTGTATGGATTTGATTGTGGGTTTGTTTTCCAGAAATATGTGTTTTTAGGGTTTTTAGTGGCTAATAAAGGGCACCTGGAGTTGCTCTCAGTCTCCCCCAATCGTTATTCTTATTGGTTAATTTTGTTGCATTATGTTTGCTGGTAGCTAATCTATTTTTGCTAAAGGTTCTGGTCATATAATGGTAGTTTTATTTGATCGAATATCAAAATTTACAAAGTTCTTTATTCTGTTTTCTTTTCAAATGGGATCCTGATCAGTCCCACAACCTTTTATGTGTCACTGTGTTCCACTACGAATTTCAATATTTTTAATAATACTTGTTACTCCCTTCGTCCACAAAGAGTATTCCACTTTATGAACGGCACATATTTTAATTAATAAAAAGTGAGAGGAATTATGTGAGTGGAGAGTATTGACCCTACCACGTGTGAGTGGACACCCTAAATGACAAAAGTGGAACACTTTTCGTGGATGGAGGGAGTATAAAAATAAAATTTTATTATTACATAATACATCATGATTAATTAGAATTTTAAAAACTTATATAATATAGTTTTAATATTTTAGTTAAAAAAAGAATACTTATTTTAGATGATAATTTCAAAAATATGGTATATAAGTTTTTAAAATTCTGATTTTTTGTTATAATAATATTAATCATGTTGTATTATGACATAATAAAATTTTATTTTATAACAAATATTATTTAGAATATTGAAATTCGTTGTGGAATACGGTGGCACATGAAAGATTGTGCGACGGAGGATCTCTTAACACATGAGTTAAGGGTGATTAATATTTAATATCCATTTTAATATACTAACAAAGATAAATATATGTAAAAAAAATATGTTAAAATAGGCTTATCATTAGGATTAAAATTTAAAACCAACAATGCTTAATTATACATAGAATTAATTACCGATCTTTTTTATTTGAAATTAGGGAAACATGGAGTTTAAACCCTAAATCTTATAATAAACTGGAGATCGTAAGTTACATGTGTGAAAACACCCAATTTACTAAATCGTTCATAATGGCTCAATTAATCGCCTTGGTACTACTAACTTAGCCCACAAAGAAATGTCAAAAAAGACCACTAGCCACGTCCACTCCCCACGGCCAATAGGTAATATATAGATGAGGCATATTTAGGAGGTCGGACCAATTAATATATAGATAATGAGACCAGCAATATATAATTTTGTCTTTGAGCTCGTTCTGATTTCGTCTTCGGCTCCCCTAGCTCGACTCATGGCTTAGAATATGAGCGACAAACAATTGGTCTAACCATTAGGCCGGCCTAACGCAAATAGTTATGTATATAGAAATCTTCATTGGCAACATTGACGATAGAATTTTACAGCGGTGGTGAAAAAAGATAGTAGTTAGGTCGGTTAGTTGCATTTCACGGCCAACTAGTTTGTTTATTAGCCGGAAAATGCAATTTCAATGTGGGAAAATTTGACATTTAATAAATATACATGTTATGATGTTTTTCTTTTCTTACATGTGTAAACATCAACATTAATATCGAAATGTATTGTAGTCTCACTACAAGATAGGTATTTACATGTAATGTAAGTTCTCAAAGTGGGTACGTGAATTAAGAAAGTGAGTATTTTTCCATTCTTTATGTTAATGGACAGCTTAAATAATTGAACTGAAACAAACAAAAAAACCCTAAATCATCTGCTAATAATGTTGAAAGAAAATAAAAGTTGGGGCTCGCCTGCTTCCTTCCCCGGCCGCAGCCATATGCGATTGCACGGTGTCTTCCGGCGGAAATTAAGATGCATGTAGAGAGCGGCGGCAACTGTGCAATAGCTCCGGCGAGAGCGTGGCTGTGTTTCTTCTGCGTGAATTACGAGAAAGAGGAAGGGTCAGAGGGTAATAATTGCAAGCTACACCTTTTTTGTAACTATACCTTTATTTTAATACTTTCTACGATCGTGGATGTAATTCCTGTTTAGTATTATACCATTATTTTATCAAAATAGATACTATATACATTTGCATTCATTATAATTAAATAAGTCAGACTTGGTTATTTCTTTTTTTTTTCCTTTTCACACTGCGTCTCTATTTTTATTATTTTTGAGGCACACTCTGGTACAACCTGTCACTCATGTGCGACCGGGTCAACGGTCAACACAGGTCGTTGACCGTTGACCCGGCCGTTGAACTTTTTTTTTTTTTTTTAAAAAAAT
>JAYJMF010000073.1:1307704-1320999 GCA_036873715.1 Salvia sclarea
TTATATCCCTACTAATGTAATTTCCATTACTGATGGACAAATATTTTTATCTGCCGATCTATTCAATGCTGGAATCAGACCTGCCATTAACGTGGGTATCTCCGTTTCCAGAGTAGGGTCTGCGGCTCAAATTAAAGCCATGAAACAAGTAGCCGGTAAGTTAAAATTGGAACTGGCGCAATTTGCAGAATTAGAAGCCTTTGCACAATTTGCTTCAGATCTTGATAAAGCTACTCAGAATCAATTGGCAAGAGGTCAACGATTACGCGAATTGCTTAAACAATCTCAAGCGGCCCCCCTTACGGTAGAAGAACAGATAATGACTATTTATACCGGAACAAATGGTTATCTTGATTCATTAGAAATTGGACAGGTAAGGAAATTTCTTGTTGAATTACGTACTTACTTAAAAACCAATAAACCTCAGTTCCAAGAAATCATATCTTCTACTAAGACATTTACTGAAGAAGCAGAAGCTCTTTTAAAAGAAGCTATTCAGGAGCAAATGGACCGGTTTCTACTTCAAGAGCAAGCATAAATAAATTGGTCGCTTTTATCTTCAAAAAGGAATCAAGTGTCTCGGGTTCAAATTATGCAAAAAGTATTTTTTGCTATCGAAATAACAAAATAGATGGAAATAAATTGCGTCCAATAGGATTTGAACCTATACCAAAGGTTTAGAAGACCTCTGTCCTATCCATTAGACAATGGACGCCGTTCATTCCGATTTTTTCGTATTTTGCTTGAGTTGAAAACAAAAAAATCGGATTATATGTGAGAGAATTTTTGGAATTGTATATTCAACAATTCACTAATCATAATCAAATATCAAGTCATAATGTATTATCTATATTCTAGAATAGAATTCTAATAGAATATTTAGAAAAAAAGAAAAAGCGGGTAGCGGGAATCGAACCCGCATCGTTAGCTTGGAAGGCTAAGGGTTATAGTCGACGTCGATTCAGTGCTTTGAACGTCTCTAATTCAAAACCGAACATGAAACTTTGGTTTCATTCGGCTCCTTTATGGAAATTGAGTAAATTCTTAGATCTAAGAAGTGAACAAAACGAACAAAATTATACCCATAACACCTACATTTTTTGTGGGACCCATACTCCACTACAACTAAAGTCAATTATATTTTATTAAAATCCATACCGAGTCAAACGATGCATTATCTTCGTCGACGGAGGGAGTATTAAGATACGGACATGTAGAAAAGAACTATGTGAATGCCGTCCAAACTTATCAATTCGGTTGATCACCGTCAAATAGCCCGAAAAGATTGACCTTATTAACATTCTTAATTACTCCCTCCTATCCATAGTATAAGTCGTTTGAGTGGTTTGCACTAATTTTGTATTATAAGTCGTTTTAATTTCAAATGCCACAATTAATCCCATTATAAGGAGGCTTTATTGCTGCTCTTTCTATTTCCTTATGCGTTTTTTGCTTCATCATTCTTTTGTATTGAAGGATTCTCTCATTAGATAAGGTTAGTACAGGAGGGAGTATTAGTTATAAATTTTTTCAGATACAGCCTTTAAAATTTACTTGTAAATGGCACATTGTATCACCTATGAAGAAAAAACTGGCCCGGTTGCATGAAAATTCCTAATATTGCTAGTTTGTGTTGCTTTCGAGCATACCCTGAAATCATCTTTTTGGCATGACACAAATTGATAGCTCACACTTTAAGAGTTTCAATCACTCTTTAACATTTAGTTTTGGATTTCAATTTAAGGCTTGCATATAAAGTATAAACCCCGAGCCCAAAAATATATATAACCATTCCCATATCGCTCGTTGATATCAACGCCGAGTACAAAGGAACTAGACTGAATAATGTTTACGTGTTTCATTGTGTTTTAGAGAAGGTTATGGTCCCAAAACAAAAACAGAAAAACATTAATTCGTTTAGTTCAAATCAAATAGCCCGACAAGATTGACCTGATTAACATTCTTAACTGTTGGTTTATAAATGGCACATAGCATTTGCTATCTGGAATTGATCGTTTAGGCTGGATCTCCCAGAATTGGAAAATGCAGTATGTATGAGTATGATATAGAAGTAAAGAAGGTTTTTGAGAAGAGACATGATTTGGGTAAAAATTGGTAGTGGAGTTTAGGTGGTGGGTTCATCATTTGGATTTGATTCAGCAGTCCACACAATGTCTTTTAACCCTGAGGAGAAGTTTTTGTAAAACTGCAAAGATAGAAAGGAATCAGAATATGAAGAGATTAATTAATGGAAGAAGGTAATTTAGGTGAGATAGATAGATGCCTTGTGGAACTCGAGGGTGTCGCCACGAGTTTTACGAAGCTCCACCATGTGCAATGAAGGAGCCACCTCAAACACCTCTGTCACTACAGCTAGTTGCCCCTTTCTTCCTGTCCTATCACCTTGCAATTTCATCTGCAACCCACACCATAACCATATCCTATCCACATCAAACAAACACAAATACATGTATGTATGTCTATATAGCTAATTAATTCTACTACCTTATAGTTTCTTTTGTTAACATTGAAACCCATAGGTTTAGCCGCTTCCTCTATTTTCGACATTATCTCATTTGCAGGACGCTTCGATGTGAAGCAAGTTTCCCTCTTTGCTAGACCCTGCAAACAAAACAAACTACAACTGCTCATCTTATTACCTAATCACACCCTATCTAACTGCATATCTATGTATACCATTTGCTTGTTGAACAGATTCTCAAGACTGAAACCTTCAGACCGAGATATCAGCTCAAATGCATTCATAGATACTGGTTTCTCCACCCTTTCTGTAACGAGAAGTTCCTGATATAAACAATTTCAACTCAGTTAACAGACACTTTCTACCTTTTCTTCTAACTAATTTATATTTAGAGTTACCTGATTGTTACTGAAGACAGCATCGATGTCATCAAGGTTTACATCATCATCCTGTTCAAAACGGGGTGGCTTGTAATCTTCTCTGAACCACTCATGTTCTAGAATTTCAGGGATCGTCATTCGCTGCAATATAACACTACACATAAACATCCAACTCAACAATGCACAGAGGGAAGCTGACCAGTGATTAAGAGCTCACAGTTAGTGGATTTGGATCCAGGATACGCTTGATCACGTCTTTTGCACCCGGTGAAAACCATGATGGGAAAAAGAACTGCGCCCTTTGAATCTGAAAAAGAACATTACTCACTTTGACACATTCCAAAACAACTGTCAATCACAAACCAATAGAAACTCACTTTCTTATATAAAGCCAAGAGGTTGTGCTCGTCAAAAGGCAAGTATCCAGCCATCAGGACAAAAAGAATAACCCCACAAGACCATACATCTGCTGAAGTTCCATCATAGCCTTTATCATTGAGCACCTGAAGGGGGGGAAAAAACATATCTCACATGCTTTAAACTGGAAACCAAACTTGACTCTTCTTTAACTATCATCCAAGTACCTCGGGTGCTACATAATTTGGCGTGCCACAGGCTGTGTGAAGCAGTCCATCATCCTACAGAAAATCATCAACAGAGTTTCAGTTAACATTCAATTTGCACTGCTGCTTTAGAACCCCCCACCCTTCTCCAAACAGCAATCACATTTAGCACTTCCCATGAGAGTGCCAACCAAATAAAAGCCACATGGTGAATATTTTTGTTGTTAAGAATATTATCAACAAAACACTCGAGAGACTCTAAAAGGAAACCAAAATTCAAGTGAAAACAATCACTTGGATCCAACATGACAAAACCAGGCAAATCAAAAGATAGATTGAAGAAATGTGTCCAGTTGAGGAATAAATGGAAATAGAAATACATATAGAATCCAACTATAAGATAGGCAGAGATCTTCAGGGAAGGTAAACTTGAGCAACGAAAGTGCGTGTTAGACAAATTCAAATAACATAATTAAGATACAAACAACTCACCCGGACTTGTTTTGAAAGTGCACTCAATCCAAAGTCCGAAACTTTAAGAGTACCACTGGAATCCAGCAAGAGATTCTCCGGCTGCAAAATTATCAAGGAGACATGCAAAATATTTTACTAACTTACATGGAAAAGAACTGAAATCTCTTATCAAATTCATGTGATGGACGGACATTTAACCTTGAGATCTCTATGGAATACACCTCTACTGTGGCAGTAATCCACAGCATTAATGAGCTGTTGAAAGTATCTCCTAGCAGCATTTTCTTTAAGTTTTCCATATTTAGCCTACAAAAATATGGGAATGACATTATCAATTGTAAGTCGATCTTTGCATGGTTCGAAATGCATAACTAACATCCCAAATTCTAAACAGTGACAACTTACGATTTTGTCAAAGAGTTCACCTCCGTCAACATATTCGAGAACGATATAGATCTTAGTTTTACTAGCCATAACCTGTTTAAGATGCACGAAGATGTCGAAGTCAATTAAATGCAGACTTTGGATCAGAAAAGCTAAGACATTTAAATTTGAGAATTATAGTAAACGATCAAATTTGCACTGAAATGAGTTAAAAGTAAATGACAATCGTGCAATCTCTCCATTACTGTTGGGGAATTTTTTACTTCAAATTACTCTCACCAAAGTGAATTGGGGCTAGCTCAAGTATAAAGAAAAGCAGTTGAAAATATGTAGCGGGAGAAGGGAATGAAACACCACCTCAACCAAATTTACGACATTGGGATGTTTGATCATCTTCATCGTCGAAATTTCTCTTTTGATCTGCAACACATATTAAAAATTTAAAATGCATATACTTCAAGAGCCAGACTTCACCGACACGTGAAGAGGGGGGAGAGAGAGACCTGCTCGACCATCTTGTGATGGAGGACCTGCTGACGTTGGATGACTTTAATGGCGACTCGATCACCAGTTTGGGTGTTTGTGGCAAACTTGACCTTGGCGAAGGAGCCTTGCCCCAGGGTCCTCCCGAGCTCATACTTACCCACGCGCGTTCTCGCCCGCGCCGCCCCCTCCGCCGCCGCTGACGTTGATGTTGATGCGCTGCTCATTCTTCGCCCTCAATTTCCCAGAAAATAAATAAATTGCAGACTAGTTCGTCCGTACAATGTACAAAACACGAGAGAAGGCGAAAGAGATGACGGCTTTTTCTGTCCTCATGCATCACTTTCCTTTCATTTCCCTTCCCGATAATATATCCCCATTCATATTCCCAATGATTTCGATAAACAATTCAATCATCCATATTATTATATTTTAACTACTCATTAACATATAGTAGTAAAATGAATATGCTCTGACCAATGTTTTAGAACATAGTCTTCATAAATTTTATGTGTCAATGTGTGGATATAATTATGGTTAATTGCGCGATATTTGATCAAATTTGACATATTTCTAAACGATAATATTTTGCTTGGTCAAAACTGTGTCCGCCTAGGATGATTATGATGTCAGCCATATGAGCTATAAGAAATTCCAATTTCAAGATGCATTATTGCACGTCTAAAATGGTGATGTTTTTCATCATTTGAGTCGTGTAACTATCGTCCACATGCATTCATTGAAAATTAATATCAATGTTTGTATATGCATTATTATCATTTGACGTATGTGAGTTGGATTGTTTCCAGAAATGGGGAAGACGCGATTATTTTATGACCCGCGAGTTCAATAATAGTAGCGGATAAGATGTGATCCCATCCATTAAGGTAAGTGTACCCATTGGGATGGATGAATTATGCTACTTCCATTTTTATTTGTTTGTTATTTATTTATTTTCTTTTTAGTTGGTTGGTATTCCAATTTCCAAGTGAAATGTCAGTTGCAGACTCGTAGTAAATTGGGCTTGGGCTGTTTCCACCACTCGAGGTGTCAGGCTTCTCCTTTCACCTATTGGGCCTCAAGCAACCTGCTTTCTGCACAAACTTCCTGATTAACCTATTAGAACACAACTCTCAATCTGCTCACTCTAATTTCTTATTTGCCCTTAATTTTAAATTCTAGTAATAAAATAATGACAAATTAAATGCACAATTTGCAATCCTTCGAATTGCCGTCGATCAAATAATTAATACCTATAGACATATCCGGTTCCTACCCAAAATCAAGTCTAAACTCTCAGGTTAGGCAAATCCGATGTCATGTTTGTAAATCATCTACTAATATGATATATACATCCTAATCTAACCTATGCAAGCTTCGCGATACTTGTCAACTCAAAGTATATATTATATAATTTTCAAATATAAACTTAAGACGATAATTCTACCCCGGATATAATCCTCCCCAGAAAGCTAGGCGTCAAACCCTCATTATGTTATTTCTTATAGCAATTAACAAATAACTTTGATGACAAGGCACTCTGATGGGAGGAGCTACACCGCTGCTTTGTAGTTTCCATTAAATATGGGATGATAGGTTTATTATATGCAAATCATCTTTCTCAAACGCAGGAAGAGAAGTGATATGATGGCATCAGCATCATACAAAGAAGATGCTAAAGAAAGAAGGATTGGATACTTGGGATTGTCGGCAGTGGGCTTGGCGGGCGGCATGATGTTGATTTGGTGGGAGTGGTGCTACCATGCCAACTACCGGCAGCTGTGGATGGTGCCTCTGGGGCTCATTCTCTTTGTCACACCTATCTTAGTTAGCTTCTCTCTCTTCGTCTCCGATTACCTATCATCATCACCATATCATATGTAATTTTCCAACTACAAATAATTAATCTCTACTTGATTGATAATGATGAATAGCTGGTATTTTCAGAATTCTGGTGCTTCTGCTTCTGTAGTATACTTTACAAATCGTTCACCGCCATGGGTTTACAAGATTTTCACAAACTTTGAGCTCGCCGCCCTTTTCACTTCTCTCTCATTCACACTGCAATGGGAAGTAGAGATTGGAAACATACACTGTACATATTGATTAGCTGGTGGATAGATGTAACTAGCTAAATACCTTATGTTATACATTAATATCTGAGCGTGTTGGATAATGTAGACCCTCAAGTGCAGGTACCCTCTGCAAGTCTTCTTTCGAGAATATTGGAAACGCCCAAAACACCTTTCTGGTGCCAAAAACCTGCATCAAGAAATCATAAAAGACATGAAACTAGGACTTGTATAGTTGTATTACACAAATATGAGCTTTAATTGGTCATGATATGCATTATAGAAGAATTATTAATTGCAAATACTACCTTGTCAATACCCAATTATTATTTAAACCACAACTATATGGAATTGAAACAATGGAAGATCTCTCATTCTTCACTCACATACTCTCAGTCAAGGATGAATAAATGTCTAGATGAACTATAAAAAATAAGCTGTATTTCACCTGCTCAACATTCTTTCTCCACCCTAAGTCATACTTCCATGGCAGCCCTTTTTTCTTCTCATGAACCTGAAATCAAAACTGACAATCAACAGACAGTGCAACTGGGATGCAGACTTGTGCATTACTATATAATGAAGTTCTGTTGTAATTTGACACACAAGTTATTATAATAAATTTGTACTCATTAGTAAGTAGTATATATTAAGTAAAACCTTAAATGATGACGAATGATTATGTATACCTCCACTGAAGTTGTATTGCTCAAGAGCAGGGATATATGCATGACAATGAAACAGAGAAGGCTCAGCACAAAAGCTAGATTCAGAACTGCATTAAGGGATGGAATCTGTAAGAAATATAGAGGGATGAGAATGCAGAAATAGAATGGGGAAGTGGAGATGCAATGATAAAAGTTGCAAGGAAATTTACCAAAGGCCAGAAAGGTTATAGCCAATTTGCCTGGTGAGATGGAATGATGCTCTGCTTGCCGGAAAAAATTTATGAAACCAGGAAGCAGCACAAGAGTATCCAGCATTGTTTCCAGAAAAGTGTAAAGCTACAACACATTTTATAGGACAATGTTACAAAAGATAGATACACAATAGAAGGAATGTATTAATATGATCTTCATGTACTGTAACGATTTCAAAAGTTCATACAGAAATTTCAGTCACTAATAAGATCTATCTCTAAGTTCCAAAACAAAGTAAATAGGCTCCTTCTAACAATAGAGACAAGTAAAATTAGATGCAAAAGAAGTCTATGTTGTATACAGCTTCCCAATGCATTAAAAGAGAAAAGGTTTGGAAGAGACATTCCATGATATAGTTGGCATATAGCAAAATACTATGCCATTATAATGAAAGAGTTTGGATTGCATTTTAGTATCCAAAAGATAGGATTCAGTAATTACTTCAACTTCAAATTCACTAGTAAACCTCAAAATGCCACAAAATTAAATAAATATTTATATAATAAGAGCTCCCACCCAGTAAAAAGTTTCAGAGTTAAATTTATTCGCACCAAAAATAGGAGGAAGAATTTGTAGTTGCGAGCCCCAACGCAGTTCACAACCCATATGCAGTGGTGATCCATCTTAAGAACGCAACGTTCACCTGCATCAGCAGAAATATCCTTACGATTTAGCAAAGAATACAAGCATCTTCAAAGTAAAGCATCTATAGACTATAGGTTCATGGAGTCTAAATGTGTTATTGCAAATTCCCAGCAGGTAGTGCGAAACTAAATGAATGCAAACACACCGAGCTTATTGTTGAAGTATGCACCATAGCAATAAGCTTGAACTAGAATCAAGACAAATACAGCCATACAAACGAAGCCATTTTGGCTTGTAATTCTAGTAGAAGCAGTCAATTAGCCGAGAGCAAGAAGAGAACAATTAGCAATTGCCAGCATCTAGCATTTAGGAAAGAGCTTACAAACAGAGCAATGGTGGCAGCGTGGGGGCTTCCCGTTCTGGCAACGATTGCAAAATTGTGGAGCATCCAATTCCTGTGAAGCAGCTGGTTCTACGGAATTAGAAGACATGGAGCGTTGGGGTAAGGATTTCCAGTTTGGAGGAACAGCACCAGGATCCCGAAAGACAGCCATTAAATAGCTCCAACTCAATAACACAAGCTGCCAGTCAACGGACATTCTAATCAGAGATCACAGCAACGGATGCAACAATTTGGATGGAAAAAGAGGAGTAGTAGTAGTAGTAGTAGTAGTACGAGGATATGAAAGAGAGCGAGGAGAAGGATAGAGAAGAATGAAGTGAAGCCGCCGTGGAGGAGGTGGGGCCCTAAAGTGAGGACGACGACGGCACAGTAGGACACTGCAATTAAACCCAAAACCAGCACCACCATGAAGTAGCCCAGGAACTTGAGACCGGAGCACAACCTGAAGGGATTCAGATCCATCGCTAAACGGCCCGATCTTCGGCCCTTACGCGCTCCCGATCCGAATAGCCGTTTCAGCAGATACGAAGAAGCCAGATTTACAAGTTTCAGTTCAGCCTCCCAAAATCCAAACACATATTTCTGCTTTTAGACTATTTATTTATTCATTTGAGGACGGCAAGATTTATTCAACCGTCTAATACTTCAAGAGACAGCAATCTCTCCCAGCTACTACGATGAAGTTAATCTCTCTCTCTCTTTTAGGATGTGCCGACATAACATTTAAAATTCAATAACTACAAAATTAATTATGAATCTTGTAAATAAAAAAATGTAAAGTCGATATTATCTATTTATTTTCTCTTTAAAGAATAGAATAAAGTAAATAAAATTAAAAGAAATATTAATAATATGAGTAATAGTTAAATATTGGAAGATCGAATATAATTTAGTAGCTACCGAACAAGTAATATAACTTGCTTGGGTGACTTATGTCTCCAAGGAAGACGGCCACCTGTTCTATCTCTATGTATATATCTTTTCCAATTTTTGGAGCAATTCTTGTTTATAGGTTTGAAAGTTGAAACAAGTACAGTCTTATTTTCCTTTTCACTTTTAGAAAGTATAATAAACAAATAAATTATGACTGCTTAAGTATATCCAAATAAAAGAAAATGTATATCCAAATCAAAATGGACCATCATGCTTCCCAGTTCCTATTCCCCAAACTCCAAAGGATTAAGATTTAAGTCATTTAATATTTCACAAGAAGTTATAGGTGCACTCTCCATCATGGTCCGCACATACGTAGGATCCGCCCAAGCAAACCCGTCTATGTCCAATCCGCCCCATGTGGTATTAGAAAAGTCTCATCCATTGATATAAGAGTCTCATTGATGTTAGCAAAATATATTCATTGTATCATTTGTTATAAATAATTGTGACATTTTTTTTAAAGCTTATCATTCTCAAATATACTTATTGTATCACTCGTCGTAAGCAAAAGTCTCATTTGCTTTATACACAAATTCATTTACTTTTATAAATAGTCTCATTCCTGAATATATTTATTTGTATTAGTACTTGTTATAAATAAATGTTGCATTTGCTTCAAAGTTTCATTCGAGCATATACGTATCGTATCACTTCTTCTAAATAAATATCTCATTTGTGAATATACTTATTTGTATTACTTGTTATAAATAGGGCAAATAGCTTGTAAATTGTTAAACTTTACTCAAATTCTCTTTTTGCACACCAACTTAGAAATCTGCATGTATATCACCCAACTTTTAATTTAATCTGATTTTTGCTCACGGCATTGACTTCAAACCAAAATCACGATTGACATGTGAGTCGTTTGAGTGAAGGATACTAAAAACACTTAATGTGACTTGAGTGAAGTGGTATTAAAAACACTTAATGTGACGTTATTTGAGTAAAGGTGTAGTAAAAGCAACGACATAATGGTTTTAGCCGGAAGTCAAGCACATAAGCAAAACCATATTAAATTAAAAGTTGGGTAATATACAAGCAAAATTTTTAGTTGGGTGCAAAATGAGAATTTGATTAAAGTTCATCAAATTGCAGGCTATTTGCCCTTATAAATAAAAGTCGCATTTTCTTTAAAGCAAGGTCTCTTTCGAGAATATACTTATCGTACGTATTCTCGTATTGCTTCTTGTAATAATATCTCTTTTGCTTTTAAGCAAAATCTCAATTTTTATTTGAATATCAAACTTTGTTTAGATTAATATCAATTCTCTTTAATATTTTTTTTAAAAAAGGTTCCATTTATTTTGAAGCAAATAAGACTGTGAGAGGACTAAGCCTTATCTAATGCATGCCCTACACAAATATACCCCTTAATATTTATAAGGAAAACATAATTTGAAACAAAATCTCAAAATCATCAAAATTCGAAGCAAAGAGTAAATTATCAACTATTTAATCCATTCATCATCATCTCAAACAATTAAACATAAACGATCATGCGTTCATTCTCTCCCGCCTCAAACTCAATTTCAATAGTGAAATCTAATTGCAAATTAATTTACTAATGTAGGGCTTCAAACTGAAAAAATTGAATTTTAATAAATAATTTTATATTTTAACAATTACAAATTAATATGAATATTTGTCGGTTATCGGATAACTATATCAAACTAATACCGAACTGAAATCCTTGGGTCGATTATTCGATTAGTCCATCGACACCGATTCAGTTCCTTTGAGTAATTTATCGAATACTTAATTGGACCTTAATTAGGACATAGCTACCAAGAAAATGAATATGATCCTACATGTAGATGTCATTTGTTGAGTTAATTAATACGTGCACTTGATCAATTTAATTGAAACCGTCGTACGAGAAGCCTCTAATTTAAACATAGTAAAATAATTGGCATAGTTATTGGACTTGGCGTTTTCTTTAACTTATACGTTAATGTATTTTAAATTTGTTGCATCCTGATCCGACCATTACATTACAGTTGTCAATTAATGGAAGGTACAACTTTTGCACAAAACTAATACTGTAGCTGAATCGTGTCCCAAATGGGTAGGGCCGGATTTGAATCTAGGCAACTGAGAACTCATTTGTGGCAAACATTTTTAACCAGAAAAAAAAATGCACTCAAATTACCAGCAATTTATCTTTTCATTGATTTCTATGTATGTCACATTTACAGAGGAAACATAGTTTTAGTATAAATCTAAATCCTACTCTAGTGTCGTATCAATATTATAACTCTCAACTTGTAATGTTAATGGACCGAAAAGAAAGCAAGGGGCATTCGGGTTTGACTTTGTTTATATTTTGCCATGGCATCTCATACTTAACTATGCTAATATTAGGATTATAATTATAATATTGTGCACTGTACTAATGTGATGGTCAAATGTCAATATGAGCATGATGTAAATACACTTTACATTTATTAATGTAATCATATATATAGGGCATTTATAAAAAAGGCAACTGTCGAGCACCATGCATGAAACGGTTGGAGAGGGGGCATATGGTGAGGTTTTGGCCGGATATAATAATGCTATTTAATATTTAAGTTCATGAAAGTATAATCGCGTGAGAAATAGTTAGGCATTGCATATATCGTTGTCACCACCCACATGACATATGTCATAATGTAGGAGAAATTAAATTAAGTTATACTCACTCCGTCCCGCTTGAATTGACACATATCTTTCGACATACAGATTAAGAAAGAACTAGTTTCTAGTGAAAAAGTAACACGAGTTCACCATTTTGTGTATTAATTTATTATTACCTTTTTAGAAATGTGTTAATTTAAGTGGGACAATCCAAAAAGAAAAGTATGTCAATTCAAGTGGGACCGAAGAAATATTAAATTCAATTGTTATTTAGAAGCGAATAGGTAATTTCATATAAATTGGATATGATATTTTTTGGGTAGTGGCTGTTGTAGTATACTAGTATTGAGTAGACGATTCGCATATAAAACAAATCAAATTCGGCTGCTCACAAGGGAAGTGGGCTTTCGGCATCTTCAAGGAAGATGGCATTTAAAAAACAATCTCCATCACCATCTCAAAAATGAAATTCAAAACCACCTTGGCTCCATATGTTAATGTGTGGTGTGTGGATGGTCAAATACGTTAAATCTTGGACTGAGAATGTTATGTACATTTCTTTTAATTTAGGGAAAATTATATATAGTGTTCCAGCGTATGGACCTTATGGAACTTTTTATGTCCGTATCCTACATAAACATAATTACAAAACGACTCATAACGTATTTAAATTTTTAAGCTCGTGTCCTCGTGACCGGATTCCGGCTAACTTGCCTAGTTGGCACACCGAAAAATCATATAAGCTGCTTGCGTGGCATTAATAATTAAAATAAATTAATCTAAAAAAAAGTAAATTGACACATGGCATCAATCATAAAAGAATATTTCAAATAATATAAATTATACACATGTAATTAATTTTTTTGAAAATAAAATAAAATTAACAATATATAAATAAAATAAAATATTTTCTCAAAACAATATATATATATATAGGGGAAGGATAAAATACATCCCCTATTTAAAATAGGAACTAAGAACCAATCTCATCCATTAA
>JAYJMF010000073.1:1322061-1332412 GCA_036873715.1 Salvia sclarea
GATGAAAATCTCCAAAACAAGAAATATGATTAAAAATTTTAAGTAATAAATTTTAAAATAGCTTAAGATAATGGTTATGATTTATGATTAATCATATTAGAACGTAAGAAACAATTATTGCCTATGCTAAAATATCAAAATGGCTATATTGGTGGTCCAATATTTCAATCCATCTTTGATAATGAAATTCTTTAATAACAATTAAAAAAATATAAGGAAGAACATTTGATTTATTATTATTTTATATAATAAACTAATTAATCATTCATATTAATTGACATGTTAGACGTGCAACGCACGTCCGCTCTGCTAGTATGTTCAAAACAACAATAAGGGTAAATTGATGATCATCCATGAAACTTGAAGTCTTTCGATCCAAACATGAGGGAAAGGAAATTCCTTAACAGCTCTAGCAAGTAGGTGTGCCTAAAAAATTTGAACAAACTGATATCATCGAAAACAGCTTTGCAATTTCGAAAAAATTAAGCCAAATTTCAAGCAGTCAAAATCTTTGGCGTGGTTGAAACATAAAGGGGACAAATAAATGCGCAATGTGATTTAATTTAATTCATCTAATAACGAAGATGCTTCATTGGAGTTTGACCAAGTTTTGCCTTTTTCTAATAATTACTCAGTTGTCTTTCTCACATGGACTTTGTTGCCTGTCGGAGAATTTTGGTCTTTGCATGTTGACGTTTTCGCCTGCTGTAGATTATTAGTAAAAATCTATCCAACGTTTGATGACACGTATTCTCTTGTCGCTACAAATATTAAACTTATTTATGCCGGTCTCAAATTCTATCCGGTAAGTAGAGATGTAAATAAATTAAAGCAAGGCTCATTTTCATTGACTAATAAACTCGTGTTTATATTATTATTTAAATTAATTCTATTCAACTTGCACAAAAGTAAAATCCAAGCAGCTCGATCAATTTTTATTTATTTATTTTGCAGATAAAATAACAAGAATTCCTATCTCTATGAAAAATTAATCTTGAATAAATAGTCTTGGACTTGGGCCAGTTTGAAAAATGCATTGTGAATACGGTTAGGTAGCTGTTACTTTTGAGTTTTTTATATGGCACCGTTAATTCGACGTTCGGGTGTTCGATGGTGGAGTAAATTAATCTTAGCAGCGAGTGTTTGTGGTTTTAGATTTCAAATCTTTGACGTAAAATAATGAAATGAAATTAAATGAAGTCTAAAGCATCGACTATATGTATATCACTGTGGCCTCAATTTGCTCGATCGGCAATTACTAGGCGATGTAACTGAACCGACGAGATATTTACAAATTTAAGTCGATACATATTTCCCAGAAATTCTGATGTTGTGTTGCTCTGATTGGATTCTGAAGTGCGCTGTGTGGAACTCTCAGGCTATTGTTTCGTTCAAATAATAATTAAAAAAAAGTAGATCCATAAAAGAAAATCTGCATATACACATACCAGAAGCACAAACACACAAAAGAAGCAAATAAAATATCCACAATACAAAGTAGACAAACAAGTGATGGCAAGGCGTATGTTTCTTTGGCAGGAGACTACTAACCACTTAATCCATTCATAGAAGAAACATATTAGCCATCTACTATATGTTCTCAACCCTTCACTGGTTGTAGCAAGACCCCGGGCCAACTGGAGGACGGCGAGCATAAAAGTTTCTGACTGGGGCTGCTGGGACGCCACGCCTCGTCAACAGACAACGGAAATACTCTAATCTTTTCAAAACGGTTGTACTGTTACGCGAAGATCCAGACTCCGGCTTGCTCCACAGCCGCTCTGCGGGAACATGAAACAAGTTCACAGAGAGAAATTACGCTTGAGCCGTTACATTTTATAAGATATTCAAATATCTCATAAGTTGCTGGAGCTTGTAAGCTTTCTAAAATAAGATTAGCCAAACATCCTCTAAATCTTCAACATCCAACTTCAATAAGGTAGTATCAAGTAAAATTTACAACAATTTGAAGACATACCTGCTGCTGCAGCTGCTCGAGGCCATATTGTCTGCTGTACGTCTGATGCATCAGCTGTTTCACCCCACATGCAAACTTCTCCCCCAAGCACAAGTTTCTGCTGCGAAGCATCAGTTATATCTTCTAGTGGCTCCGCGTAATACACTGATTCCCAAGGGACATCTAAGTGGTCAAGATACCAGAAACCTTGGTTACTGTAAATGCATCTGAAACCTTTCGCTACAGCCTTTGGACAAACACCAGCTCCCAACCTATACTTATCATTAGGCCGTAGAAGTTACTTACTAGTACATCTAAAATTTTAAAGCTGTATACAAACTAGATACGCACCAGTTATGCACCACAGTCTTAGGGTTGAGACTTGCAGGAAAGCTGTTGAAGGTTTCTTCCCTGAGAATAAGGAGACTAGATATCAAACATGGAAATTGTGCAAATCATAAAATTTCTTTGAAGTCGAAGAAGCATGCTCCTGACTAGCCGAAATTCAAATTATTCAACAGTTGATTTCAGTTTAGGAATGACAAAAGGTAACAGGAGTTGTGAAAAGGGGATATCCAGCTACTTGTCTATAACATACAACTATAGATATGGTTTTAAGAAAACTAAGAACTTACCAATTAACTGGAGTCCAATTCAGAGATATAGCTATTTCCTGAGCTCGGAGTACGAAATATTTATATGCATCTTTAGCAGTCATATTATGATCTTGAAGCCTGCATTTGATGTTGTAACCGTAATCAGTACAATAGGTAGAAAATTTAACAAAAGTTCTTGGTCCTGATAACAATAGAAAAAACCCATGCAAGCTCCAAACTAGAAAAAAAAAATTCATGGCTTTTACAGAGAAAAAAAAAGAACCAGCTAGGTGTGCATATTCAAGTTTATGAAGACAATAAATTTCAAGACCCAGGGGTAGTGCTCTATCTAAGATTACACTTCTATGGGACATTATTATTTTCATATAAAATCTCAGAAAAGCATAGGATATCTTTATGTTTCCAGGTCCTTGCAATCAGACATAGTCACTAGCACTCAGTCTTATCACAGAATAAGCATGCCGCATAAAAGGCTTGATTTCCTAATGCAGAAATAGAAACTTGTCTTTTAAAACTACACTCACTGCAAGTTGTGTTTTGGCATTCATTAATACTCAAACCAGCACTTATGAGAGCACCATTTCAAAGATCTAAAACTCAAGTCTCGAGATCCCGAGCCATATTCTCTTGTTTTAGCACATATACGTCCACATTGAGCTCCTTCCATATATAGTCCGCCACATCAACACGCAGGGATGGAACTTATAAAAGCAAAATATTATGCTACCAACTACTTTGTATTTGTCCTTCAACTTTTCAGTTTACCAAGTTGCTACATAAGTCAATAGTACACATTGCCTGTTCAAATTGAGAAACTTCTACAACAAATCCAACTGCAATATTATGCCTAATTGTATTCCTTCCACAATTCAAAGTCACCCTAAACAAGTAATGAGTTGAACTCGTAACACCAAAAAGTAGAACAAACCTTGGTCGCTTAAGCTAGTAAGCTTAAAAATGAAATGGTTGATATTGTAGTTCCCAGCTTAGGAAATTACTCAATTTATATTAGGATCTCAAAAATAAAATATAGAAAGCAAAAAGTGATCCAAATTGATACTACTTTTGCACTTTGAATGCAAGACAAAGAGGCAGGATAAAAGAGTCAATAATACATTAGAAGACTTGAAGTGATTGATATATGCTAATGGCAAGCATGACTATTACTTTAAATATTTCTTAGGACTTTACACTTAAAATTTTACCACAGTGCAACTAGCACTCTATCCCGAAGATTATAGACAAAAGGCGTGGGACTTACCATTGCTTCACATGCGGGGTTGAGGTCCAACAATCTGCATAAATTTTGAAGAGGTAGATTGAGAATGAAATCCAATAAATGGGCAAAAGCAGTAAAAAGAATATATTCACAGATAGAGAACACATTTATACTAACAAATAAAGCATTATCTTGTATTTCATCTCTTTTAGATGACAAGTTTTGTTCTAAATCTTTCAAACTTGCCAATACTCACAACAACCAGCCAGATTTACTCATTTATAGAGACTAGAGATGGCATGTCTGATGCATCCACCATATGTATAGAGTCAGGTGTCTTCTTTATTGTGTGTCTCTATGTGAGTTTGAGAGACAGACAGACAGAAGGATTACTAATAAAAAAAAGAACAGTACAAGGGATGAGGATTTCATGAAGTATAGAGGTTGTCAAATGACTCAAATCTAGAAAATACAGTTCCATCTCCTAACTAGATGTGTGAAACAGAAACGCTTTTATATATACTATGATTTGACATCCTCAAAAGTTATTTGATTCCTTTCAAGAAAAAGGGACAATCATGAGACAATCACTACCTACAAGACTTAGCTCTTTTTACAAATGAAAGCCTTCCAAATTTGATAAAACAGAGACACTGACTGAAGGATTGTCCACTGTACTCCAACTATCTCTGCTATAAACTGAGGGAAAATGAATGTCGCAAGAAGATGGGATTAAACTCCTTGGATTGGTTCCTACACAACATACACCAACTTGGAGCCAAAGAAACATGTGGGGAATGTCTTTGTAGTGCATCAAAAGTTACCAGCTTACCCAATGCCAGCAACCATGAAAAGACTTGAACCTTTTCTCTCTCAAATGTATTTTCATTCTATCAGTAGTCTCTTGACACATGATTGCATCTCAAAGAGAATAATTCAGATTTCAGAATGGATAACCTGAGCAGTTTAACCAATCCGCCAATTAAGCAGTTTCATGAGTTCCCTCTCCTTGAGAAAACGCATTTTTATCTGTTCTTATTTTAACTTTTAAGTTAGAGCAATTTGCAATCAAAGAAACAGATAAGAAAGCAAGAAGCTAAGCATTATTACCTGTATTGACCTCATCACCACCTAAATGGAAAAGTCCAAAGGGAAATATCTTCTTCATGTCTGCAATCAAAATTTATCCCAAAGCAGAGAGTGTCACAAAAATTATTTCTAACTTCTAAGCGATGTGTTTGATTCTTGTATCACTTTATGATGCCAGCACATCATTTTAGAAGCATTCATCAGATAAGTTTAACCATATAGGAAAAAGGCCAGTAATATTTGTAACAAAAAAAGCAAAAATAAATTAATTGAAGCTCTTTTTGTCAAATTAGATGCTAGAGGGGATTTCTCATAACAGTCCAATTTTTATATAAATTTCTGTCCAAAAATATATCATATGCACGGGAAATTAGAGATGGCATATTACTTCAGCATCTACAGACATATGCAGCAAGATAATCACATGTGGTCTGAAAAAATTATAAAATGATTATTATTGCCACACCCCAGACCCACAGACGGACCCCATGATGAAGACTCAAACATAATGGATCACGTTAGGAACTGCTTTAACATTTGTACTTGCTTTGCAAAATGGCCCAGCAAAGTTACTTAGCCAAGTATCTCCTAATGTACGGAGTGAAGTTTGCAAAGTTACAATGGGATTAGACAAACCAGTTAAGTTTACAAATAAATGCAGCAGTCCACCAGCAAGATATTCACATAATTATTGATGCCCATCAAGTTCAAGAATATGAACGGACCTGAGAGTATGCCAGAGATCAAATCAAACGTAAAGTTTTTAGAAACATCCAGAGGCTCTCTACAGGTAGAGGATGGCCAAAGATCAGGGTATCCTGTTCCCCTGCATACAAAAAATATTTTAGCTTTAGACAAAGACCAGTAGCTTAAGTGAAAGAATAACTTAATCTCTTAAGTATTACCATGATTCTGCATGTCCAGGAACATCAACTTCTGCCATGACATTAATACCTGAAAATGAAACACATCAAATGATTAAGATATTGTGCAATGATGAAACAGAGAGGCTGCATTTGGACTGAGGATCAAAATTTGACAAATGATTTAAGCTTGGTTGAGCAACACAAATTATCAGCATCATAAATAAAAGAATCTAAAATCATTTTCTCATAACCAACAATTTCTTGCAGTAATCATTTTAGCGATTTAAAAATTCATTTTTTTGTAGGTAAATTGGGTCATTCCCATATCATATTCATAGAATGACAAGGAGAAAGTTTCAAACAACTTAATATAATATGAAAGAACTTGAAATTAATTGCATGTAGAGAATGAATCTTCCAATCCAATTAAATTGGGCATTAAAGAACAGATACATAATATTTTCTTGATTCTATGACACAACATACCTCTCCTTTTTGCAAAACTTCAATGTAGGCCACATGAAGAATACGTTGCACAATAGAACAAACCATTAGTTTCTCATAAGGCCAAATGAATAAAAGTGAGAGAGACCAAGATGGAATGTGCTATTTTCGCTAAAATAATACAAATTCGTGCTCTAGATCAAAAGAGAGATTTCATCATCGGATTGACATCCTTATTACTGTATAAGTTCAGATTTGGGGATGATCCATATATTTCGTGATACTGGTAATGGAAAGATAAACCTACGAAATCCTAATCACTTTTTCTAGAGTGCAGATATAGGAAGACCGAAGACCCGATGCTAGTAATTGGATGCAGCACTAACGCATAACTCAGAGCAATTCACGACTTTCTCATCATTCGAGCTATAGAAAAGTTCTACAATTTAAAAACTTCCAGAAATATCATAGGAGGTAGGTTCTCAAAGTTGAACCAAGATGAAAATATTTGAGTATGTACGATTAGAGTGACTAGAACTCTGCAAAAGTAAATTTTAACTGCTTAATGACTTTCGCATAACAGAACTACTAGAAATTTTAGTAGCATTACAAGTTCCGTAGAGGCATTTACTCACTCCTGGTAAGACTCAACATTCATTGAGTTAGATGAGTGATAGAACAAGAAACTTACTCAACAATTTCAGAAGCATCGTCTATGGTATATCGCTCCCATTTTGTATATGCCCCTTTCCACAAATTTGGGAAACTTGGGACTTCAAGTGGAAATGATTCTTCATCAATGATGTGCCAGTGGAGGACATTCTACTGAACACAATCATCAAAATTCTTATATCTGGAAAGAAAATTGTCTGGGGAATGAGCATTAGCATTTGATTCACATATCTTACAAGTTTAGCGTACGACATAGACTCTATAACTTGCTTGATTATCTCAATTGGCAGATAATGCCTTGAAGTATCTGCAAAACATGTAAGCATAAAATTTATCTTCAAGCAACCTTACACAGAACCATAATAAATGAAATAATCCCAGTCAACTAAGGCTCTCCACTTACCAAGCAAAAGCCCGCGGTATTCAAACCTCGGCTGATCTTGGATGTACCATGGAGCATTATACAGTTTTACAGCTTTGGTTCCATAATCAAAAGCACATAGCTGGCTTAATGTCTGGACAAAAAGTATAAACTAAGTAGTTAAAAGGTTGACTTTACATTCCTAACTAGTAACAACTTTCGAGTATTAGGTGTCACCATGGTACAAGCTATCTTTATTTTCTTTTATTTTTAATTTTGAGGGAGGCATGCAAAAATCTTCATATTACATTACTGTTATTCTTTATAAATCCATAAATTTTCAAAACGCACACCATCCAGGCATCCACTGTCTTTTCTTTCTTTATGGCCTTGGCAACTGAAGCTAACCATATGTAGACACATGTCTTTGAAACTGGGTAAAAATAGAATCTCACATCTTTCCTGAACAAATTCTTTCCTACAATTGTGAAGCATCTACAATCAAATGTACCTCTAGGCCATGCAATGCTCCATAAACAGAATTTGCCTGCAATAAGTAATAACAGAGTTTAGGAAAATCATATTAGAACAGAGAATAATAGTACATCAGGATATGCAAACATCAGTCAAAGTCGGCAATACGAAGCTATGCTCCAAATTCCCTCGCGGTTCGGTTCGTACACGCAAAAAAGCATGAAGGCCATTTAAGCAAGAAGGAAACGGATCAAAATAACAAAACGAGTCCAAGTTATATTATCCCTCATTGAGTGAGCCAATAGGCTTGGTAAAACAAACACTACACATCTGACCAGCTGCTACTTGATCTTCCTATGTCAGCTACTAATATGAAGGACCGGCATTCTGCCATCACTTAACCCTCACAAAGTAATTTCATTCATATAATTCTCTCTCATTAACATAATAGTAATTGCATAGATGTCACCTAAATTTAGGATTGTGCAAAACTAAAACGTTATAAGCTCAGGAAAAATTTACGAAATATCGAAAATAAGAAATACATGAAGAAACAAAAGCAACGTTAGTATTGAGTGCACCTCAATTGTGATTTCCCCGATCACTGAATGCGCGTCTCTGGCGGCCACCAACAAAGTGTAGCTCTCATCAACACCAAGTTGAAGCTACAATATAGAAAACAAAAAGAAATTGAACAAAAATTATACGAATTAAAGCAAACAAAGCTGTTTAGAAATTCGAAAGTACCTCCTCATTATCTGAATGAACAAGTATAGTCAGTTTCTTGAGATCGTAGTCAACTCCAGGGCTGGGCGACTTCAAACTAGCATGTTCAAAGATGATCCTCTTGTACCTGTCAAATGCTTCGGAAACGATGCGAGAGCCACCGCCGTTTCCCCTGGTAACTAACGTCAGATTGGGGTTAACGGTGAGAGTTTGGTTGCCGGAGGTGTGCTGCGAAGGCAGCGGCCAAATGTAAGTCGGAGAGTCATCGGCGCCGACGTAATTGAGCTGGCGGAGGTGCTTGAGGTCTAGATTCCGGGAAGTAGTGAGCAGTAATTGCGAGAGTATGAAAAAAGGTGCGAGTAGGAGAAGGATGGGGTTTGACGATGATGGAGAATTCATTTTTGGAGAGAGAGAGAGGAGAACCGGAATGGGAGGCAATGATTTGTTTGTTGCCCCCAGAGACGCTTGTGCTTTGTATTGTGGGAACTTCAGCTTTCAGTGGGGCTACCCAATATTTTATTTTATTCATATCTTATTTTCATTCCTCACAGTTTTCAGAGGGCGTTAGTTTGTTTGTCTTTTTGTTTTTTTTTTAACTTATAGATTAATGTATAGATACGTGAAATTTCATATTTTATAGTTAGGTTCATAGATTAACCTGACTTAATTGAATTAATCAAAATATTATTGTATTACACTTCTGATATCATTTGTTTTGGATAGATAGGATGAATTAATCATTTTTTAAGTAGTGGTTTCACATTTTCAATTAATTGGACGTGTATATACTTTGTGTTATAGTCTATAGATTATGGAGTAGTATTGTTCAAAAATGTCCCTCTATCACATCTATATTTCTATATACATATAAAAAGGGATTTATTTCTCAACACAATAACCTCCAAATTTTTTCGCTAAAAGCCTAAAATCACGTTTTTATGCTTGAATGAAATTGATGGTTTTTGGAGTTGTGGTGGGATTTCGTTGAAGGGAATGGGTGTGAAATGCCATGTGTGCAGCCAATTCCATTTTAGACTCCACATAAGCAGTTAGCACGCGAGCAAAAGTTTGATTGGACACAAATTTGTCCTTCATTTAACCAAATTAAAAAGTTATTGTCATTCGCAAATATTAATCTTTACATATAAATATAATCAATTATTCCACTTTATTTCATTCCTATGATCTTATTATATGGTGTTATTGAATTTATGTAATTTTTACACGATTTATTGAGGTCTATAAATAATTTAATAAAATCATAGAAACTAAATTGCCAAAATTCCAAAAAATACCAACTTTGATTGATTGTAACTTAAATTCTAGGAATGATCTCCCTATGGAATTTTAATATATTACTGTGATTTTTATGAGTATACCCTCCAAATTTCAGGTCATTTCGATGTCTAGATTAATTTATATAATTTATTTAGTGAAACTGTTTTTCTATTAAAAAAAGTGGTTGAAGACTTGAACCTAGGAAGTAGGAACCTATTAACTAATAACTATATATTGTCCTCATACTTTGGAACTAGGATGACTATGAATCAAACTTACGTATGTTATCTATATTTGCCTAGCTAAAATAGAATTATAAGTTTTAAAACTTATATAAGGCTGAAGCTATCATTCTAGGCAAAAACTCTCATACATTGATGTATATATACATCACCTTGTAATCAATGATGATGGAATAGGAAGGGAATACATATTATAGGGTGATGTATATATACATTAATGTATAAGAGTACACCTCTTAACTATATATATATGGTATTATGTGAAGTATTATATGGTACCTTATAATATTAGAACTATGCATATGTATGTAGATACTAATAAAGAATTAATATAAATTAAGCAAAGCCTAAGTACATGCGTATCACACATGATAATATATATATATATATATATATATATATATAT
>JAYJMF010000073.1:1341525-1362171 GCA_036873715.1 Salvia sclarea
GTTAAAAAACTATCTGATAGTCTACTTCTGGCTCTTGATGCCAGCCTGGAACACGCACTACTGGTAGACCTCAACCACCCTGGTTTATTGATCTCAGATTGTGTAACTTTTCTGTTGAAATAAACTGTGTCACTGACTTAAACTTTTTTATAGGCATCTGTTATGACGGTAGACATATATGGCCGCCTATTCTATGGAATGCCCAGTAGTGTCAAGAGAGAAGGTGCGTATCACCAAGGTGTAATAGTTTTTAAGTAAATTTATGTTAAGAATTCCTGGCCTGGTTACTTGGCAGGTGGCAAATATCTACTTGCACATGCTAGCCGGAGTAGGAATAGAGGAATTTCAGAGGCTGCTGCATAGATTGCTCGTACTGGAGCTAAGTCGTGGCTTGCTCCTCTTTTGGACACAGCATGTGACCGCTTGCTTTTCTCTTATGCAATCTTTTTGATATTGCCATTGAGAGAAATCGACATCATATCGCAGGATGTAAGCTTAGAGCCTTAAAATTTTATCAGTTCACTTAATGATAAGTATATTCTATGCTCTCTGCTTGGAGTTCAATAGGCACATATTTATCACCGTGCAATACTCAATTGTTGATTGCTACTATAACATTTTTGACGAAGGATATGAAATGCATGGTAAGATATGAATGTCCCAATTCAAAATACATTAGTTTTGAGTCTTTTGACGGTATGTTTATACTTTATATAGTCAAGCTTGTTTGTCTAATGTGTGGTAGACATTATTACTTATTGCGTGTTTTAGTTTTTATGCCTGAAGATATATTATAATTTATAACCGGCAAGAACCTTATATCTTCTGTTTTGATAAGACAAGCCGCCTTACAATTGATTATAATATCAGCTGTACTTTATTGGTAAAAATTTACGTATTTTGCTGGACTTTACGACTTGTGTTGTCTTCTCTTTTGTTTGATTAGATCCTTGAACCTCCAACTGAAGATGAAATTTCTTTGCTGCTTGAATTATTTGGGTAAGTTTCTCCATTTTTATAGTTAATGTGGATTTTAAAGTCCTTGCTAAGAAAGAGAGAGCTTTGCTGCTCTCCTATTGGAGCATATGGGCAAATGAAAATTATACTTGGATGATTGGATCTACCCATTATAATTGTACACCTGCAGACTCTGTCTCACAGGTGGAAAAGCAGTTCATAATGCAATAGTTAGCAGCATTCAGGATCTTGCAAAAGTCTTTTCCAGCTACCAAGATGAAGTACTGGTACTAGTCGATAACCTTCTTTTAGTAAAAACTAATGCACATCATTGGAAATGTCTAATATACTGATGCTACGTAGGCCTAAAAACCAAAGCATGACAGTGGAAGAAATTTTGGTTACACTGCTGTTAAATATCTTCTCTTATACTGCCAATGCATTTTGTACCCCATTGAATAAGGCACCACTAAAAATAGCTTATTTTAATGTTGATAAAGCTAGTTGACGAAGATGGTCTTATTCCTTAATTGAATTCAATATCTGAAATATAGGCCTCTAAAGTATCTAAATGTTGTTGTTTGGATAGGTGAAGAGAGAAGAGTTGCTTCAATTTGCTGAAGGAGCCATAACAGGGTTGAAAATCAATGCTGATATTCAAAGGTTTCGTCGAATTCCCAGTTCATAACTGCTTCTTATGCGATCTTGAGTTTAATGGAACAGGCTGTGATGTGTCAAACCATGACTTGTACTTACCTTTCTAAATCCGGACATTATACCAGCTTTAATTTAATTAAAATATGAAAGCAATGATCTGCTAACTTGAAACTTCAAAATCATATATACCTTCTAGCTCGTAGATACATTGTAAACTAAAATACACATTAGGCTTGGCTTTGCTTATCCCTGGCGAGTGGCGAGAGTAGAAAACTGATTCTCCACGTACTTGTTTATTAATTGGACCAAGTTGATACTGAATCTTATCTTGTTGGAAGATTTAACTCGGATGGTGACATGGTGTTTAGGTAAGCTTATATTGAGGATATTATAAGCTTCTACCTCTTATAAGATATTTTCAGGGCTTATAAGATGTTAGGTTTATTCTAAATATAAGTTGTTGAGTGGATGATTGTGCTTGTAAGAAGTTGTTAAGTACTCCTGCGATGCCAAGTATCTAGTTCACTACGGTCTTGCTTGCATGTAGGTTATGAATTTACTAAGAACAACTAAACAACCTGTAGTACCTTTTTATGGAAGCTTGGAGCATACAAAATTTAATCTACTTATTAATTTTCAAGACCACAAAAGGGCATATTTGTAAGTGACTATGTTAAACAATACTGAACATAGTAATAAGACTAGATTATTCGGACACTTCAAAATAGAATATTAGACCAAATATCTGGGATATATGGAGGTATTACCATGCCTGAAGTACAAGAGCTTTTCCAAAAGAAGGTGTCTTTTGAAAGAAGCTGAGGTCCCTTACTTTTTCAAGAAGTTATTGAGCTCCTAAATCCTAATATCTTATTTTGGAAGAAAATGAGATTTTATTTTTAAAATGGTTGCTGGACACTTTGAAGAAGCTGCTGAGCTCTAAGACTTCTTATGAGTTGTTTAGAAGAGCTTATAAGCTCAACTGAACACCCTCTTAACTTTGCAGCATATACAGATTTTAACTGCAATTTGTTTGAACTTGTTATTTCTTTTTGATGAGATTCTAATTTTAGGCTTTGGTTTACCAGAATGAGTTTGTCTGTGTTTTTTTGGCTTTTGTTTCTGTCTTCGTCCTTTTACCTTTTTCTATAATCTATGCCTACAAACAGGATTGATGCTGAAGTCTCCACATTAAAGAAACAACTTGAATCAAGAGCATCTTATAACCATGATGGTCACAGCCTTGAAACAAACAGTAAGCAGAGTGCTTCATCAACAATAGAGGTGAACATGCTTTACCCACTTGTTTTTTGAACAGTTTTTAATAGGTTCTTTAGGCAGGATCTCTTAAAATCTCAAGTCAATTTTATGTTATTAAGGCGAGCAGTTGTCAAGTGGATGGTTATGTTGTACTCCCTCCGTCCCAACTAAGTTGAGGCGTTTCCTTATTAGGATACCTTTATTACACTCACAACTTTAAATAATATATATTTCTATCGCCACTTTACATTACTTTTCAACTTTCCTTGAATCCTGTGCCTAAAAGAAACGCTTCAACTTAGTTGGGACGGAGGGAGTATGTTTTATTGCTTCCAGTACTTATATTCTCTCTATTTGATACTCCGTCCCATTCATAATGTCCCACTTACCTTTTTCGTTTGTCCCACTCATAATGTCCCACTCATAATGTCCCGTACCTTTTTTGGCAAAGAAAATACACACAAAAGCATGTGGACCCCATGTGGGCCACACCACCTGACTCATCAATTTTATTTTCTTAATCTTCGTGCCCAAAAGCAATGGGACATTATGAATGGGACGGAGGGAGTATATTTTTAGGGCTTCAGAACTGTCAAATTTGTTAAGGTGAATTAGTTAATCTCCAACCAGTGGAATCATAACAATTGATTAAAGCTAGTGAATTTATGCTTCAAGTTGGGTGATCAAGTTGGGGATACGATAAGGTTTTGTATGTTCTTTGTATCTAGGTTCTTATACAAAATTCATTGTGGTGGAGGCAAGCTCCTCCAGAGCCCTGTCTATTTATCCATGGGAATACTGTAGAAAATTTTCCAAGTCATGAACTATATATTGAACATAACTTTTATGCCTTATTAAATTTGAAAGGAAATTTGACCTGTTTGTTACAAAGTTGTTAATTCAATGATGAAAATATAGTTGCCAAGTCTGGTTTGTGTAAGTTATTTTATTTTATGAATATGCATGTGCCAGATAAATACCTATCATATGACTTACAAGTGCACTACTTTGTGGTCTTGAAATTCACAATCCGACATGTCTAATTATCTTTTTCCTCCATCAGGCTCTTAAAGAGGCACTTGCACACATCAGAGCGTGTTCCAGATTGGAAGCACTTTTACTGAAAAAGAAAGCTATTAAATGTGGAGACACATCTGAAATTCATTCACAGAAGGTACTTATACGCAATCTGTTTTTTATTGCTGTGGTGTTGTTAGTAAAACCATTTATTATCTCATTATAGAGTCGAATATTTTCATTTAGTAAATTCGGTCTCAAATATTTTCAATGTTCTTCTCAGCCAACTATATTCTCTTTTGTTAATTGTTTGTGCCTTCCCTTCTCATTTTGCGATATGAATTTCATTATGGTCTTCTGCTACCAATGCGAACTTAATGTTCAATATATGCAACCTCTAAGACCTGTCTCAGACTCTGCATGGAGATGTACATTATAATTCCGGAAAGTTGCTGTTGGCTTAGCAATCTTCTTCAAGTTCCTTCTAAATTATTAATGGTTGGATATTCTAGATTTTTGAAAATTTGTGTTTTAAGAATGTCAGGTTGATAAGTTGAAGGTATTGTTGGAATCCCTAGCAAGTTCATCCTCAAAAGCTGAGAAGCGCATTTCTGACTACAGGTACAAGTGTTTTGCCCCACTCAATTTTTTTGTCAACTTCCTCATGCCATCTATGCATGAGTCTTTTCACTATTATACTAGTTATCCATTCTGTCTGTATCGATGTTATGTCATTTGACTCATTTCTGACTTACTGCTGTGATTTTTGTACAGATTCTATTTTGCACTTAGCCTTTATGATTTTCCGTTCTCTCATTTTAAACCCGTTTTGCTTTAATGATAATCACTTTAACAGCGTTGTCAGTATGATTTTTTTTCTCATCTGTTGGTTGTTGTTAACCCTTGGTAATTAGAAAGCAATTACATTACCAACAGGGAAATATGCTTGACTGTGAAGTGGAAGACTAGCAACTGATAGTATTACTTATCAATACCAGATCCCCATAAGAAACTAAGAATAATCGAGATAGCTGATGGCCAACAACAGAGTAAAGATATCAGAAGTGACGTACTACTCTAAGAATTCAAATGAAGTCTTTACCCTATTATTATACAAGTCCATGCTGCTAGATACAGGCATTTACATATTCTGTATCAGACTCCGACCAAATGTAAAATTGCCGCAAAGCAAATAAAAGTTCGCTTGTATGTAGAATCCTCATCCTTGCCCGACACGGTAGATAGACGCTCAACAAAATCAGCTGATACTTAGCTTCTCGGTACTATTAATTACTTATTGATACACAATCCATGGACTGATGTGGCTCTCTTATCGCCAAATATGCATCATGAATTGTATGATCTTGAAGTATATTTATCATTTAAGTCAGCTATAAACAATTTAGGATGCTAAAGGAGTGGTTCTAAATCTTTTAGATGTCTTTATAGATTAAAGATGTTTTGATCAGATATGTGATTGGATTGCCAAGTAAAATGTCTCCAGACATGGATTAAAACATCATGAAGCTCTTTCAAGATATTAAATATCTCAAAGTTTGGTTATAATAGATGATTTATCAAAATCTATATAATCTTTTCAATAATTGCTTATTCTTTTATATTTTTAGAACAGTATCCTTTGCTCATTTAGGAAAACTAAAGTCTCCCTTGAAAGGGGAATTAAGACCAGTAAATCCCACTTATCTCCTCTTAACAAATAAAGAATAAAATATATCAGACTTATCTCTCTTGATTTGTGTGAAGTAGGTGATTGTAGTCTACACTAGGTGAAGAATCTATGCATACATGTATCTTCAGGAAATTGTTTTATTAGGGTGGATCTGTTATGCTGTGCTCTAATTGTCTTTGATGTCTAATTTTTCTGTTTAATTTTATGAGAGTCCTTGGTTGGTTAATATTGTCACTCCTATCGAAGTGTTTCACTTTGCAATTATTCTTTCACAGGCTTCAGAAAGAAGATGCTTTGAAGTTCCGAGTGATCAAAGTCGGTGAAGTTAGTGAAATTGAAAAGGTATAGGAAGTGAAGAAAATGAGTACAGAATAAATTTCTCTTGCTTAACTAGGAGTAGCATAGAAGAACTGAAAATGTAAAACATGCACGAGTTGAACAAGTGAATATAATTATTATGAGGATCATTATGTCATAAATATAAGCCTGGGTATTTGAAGAATTTTTTAAACGAATTTTCTACTAATGATGTCACACCCTGGCTTCAGCTTGATCTCTTTACAGGATTATTCTTTGATTTTTGTTTTTGTGTTTCAAGAATTGGATCTTGATAGTAATATAGCAATCATGTGGCTAAGAAGGCAATTCAAAATAATATCCTTGGAGACTCTTGAATTTTCTATACTACTGGAATCAAATTCTGAGTTCCAGAACTGGCCTGTCTTTCTGTAGTTTTAATTTTTTTTGCTGGAAAGAAAGAGGTGAAGTTTATCATTGGGTATGGACCGTATGGTTGACAATCAGATAATTTTTTTATATCTTGGCATCGCTAGTTTAGTGATTTGTTGGATTGCTACATATGCTGATTCCTGAATTCATTTTCAGGAGCTAACATCTGAGATATCTGATCTTGAGAAACAGAGGGATGAACTTGAAGCTCAATTGAAAAAGGTGCTTCATTGTCCATGTGCAATAACCTAACAATCTGATGAGATAATCACTTGCATATTGTTTCCTATAGTACTGTTGCAGTTCCTTTTCTTTCTGCATGTGTGTGTGTGCATGTCTTTGTCATGTCTGGGGTTTGTAACCCTTAACCTCATGACTTGAAGGTTAATGAGAGTGTTAAGCCCATGGTAGTCGTATTCCGTCTGGGTCTCAGGAAATTATAAACACCGATTATGATCATGTACAATATTCAGATTTTTCAGTTTGTGAATGTAGTGGTTCAAAGGGTCATGATGCTGAAATAGAGTAGAATCCGAATTCAGAACTTGCATAGAAGCAAGTTTGGGTCTCCATCCGCGCCCCGCGTCTTGATTGGGGGGTGGGTAGTTAATTATCATAATTAACTCTTCCTTTTACAATTAAAAATCTTGAATCCATTTGCATTAGAGACTCTGAACTATCTGACATCTGATTTGAGTTCTCCAACTATCACTCTCTCCTTTATTTTGTTTTGTTATTCAAGTTCCTCACATATTTATGATGGCTAATCAAGTTCCAAATCAGATTTAAAGCTTGATAAATGTTTCACCAAATCTTTTGGTATTTCTATCTCTTGGTTTGATAAGAATCTTAGATATTCATAAAAATCCATTTGCTCTTAAGATTTTTCACGGATTATTTTCATATTTTCTTCCTATATGGATATAAATATTTTAGGTTAATCTAGTGTTTAAAATGATATTCTGTTGGTAATCTAAGCATTTTGATGAAATAGGTCAATATCTCCTTGTCTGCTGTGCGAGCTCGTCTTCACAATGTAACAGAAGAGAGGGATCAGTTTTTCGATGCTAATGATCAAATTGTTGCCCATGTGAAAACTAAGGTCTGCTCTACCTTTTTGTCCTTTTCCTTACAAGGCTACTTTGTTCCATGCACTACTGAAACAGATGAATAAATATTCTCAACTACATTACTTAAAGGGGTTGCCTTATCCAATTTTAGATTGCTTCATTTAACATATCCTTACAAGTTACAACTTTGTAGGAGGATGAACTAGCAAAATCCATTGTGTCATGTCGAACAGAATCAGATATTCTTAGTACGTGGATTAATTTTTTGGAAGATACTTGGTCTCTTCAGTGTTCGCATGTGGAGGCTAAGGAGAAGGAAACCAGGTATGTGCATGAATTTAAATATGATTTAGTGAATAGAAACCTCTGGTATAAATGCATGCATTTTAATTTCTGCAATTGACATATTTATGCCCCTTTTTATATATGAGCTTCATAAAGGTTGTGTGAAAGCACACTCGGAATGGACCTCTCTGGATGAATTTTACTTAAGAAAAATATTGTGTTTGATAGTCAATTCCTAGTGAACTTCTAACAAAGTCACTTTCCGAAGAACTGCAAATTTGTGCTTCACTAAGTATACTGGATGTCTATGTTGAGAGCATTTCAATCAAATGCTTGACATGCTTTATAACCACTTCTTAAAAAGTTTTTATGTAAAAAATCCATAGCAAGAGTGGGCTTACACTCTAAAGTGCTCTGATCGTTCCCATTTTGTCTCTGTATATTCCGCTAATTTTCCATTTGCATTGGAAGTGCTGAGATCGAGAGGCATGAAGATTACTTCACAAATTTGGTTAAGCAACTGCTCTCTTCTTATGAGGTGCTTATTCTATTGTTTATTTTATTCACTGCATTGACATACCAGATCTCCTTTTTTAATATGTATGGTGTTTGTAAACTCTATCACCATCTCCTTCCGTCTCATTTTGATGCAGAAAGAGTTGAGACCACCTATTGATCGCATCGAAAAGTATGTGGAGAACTTAAAGAGCTTGAGTGATGGGTATAACCTTACATTATACTTACAAAAGATGGTAAATTTTCTAGTTTTGCTACAAGCCTAATATTTTCTAAAACTGCTGACAGCTCTCCACTGTCCCCTGGATTGGAAACTGATGATTCTCAATTGGTTAACCCAAGGACAAATCTTGAGGAGGAATACCTGGATTATGAAGCTAAGGTAACAAACATTTTATTTCTTTCCGGTTCATCATCTAAATGATGTCTTTAAGTTGCTTCAAAATTCACGTTGGCAATCTGTAGGAGCTTCCTTTATCTATATCCCAAAATATACCTATAATGGCCAAAATTTCACTTCGTTTCTAAAAGTAATGTGTTTAGCCATATCTTACTCGAAAGTGAAAATCTGTAAGACCTGTAGTATTTAACCAGTTTATTTCTCGTAACAACTTGCAGATAATAACTACTTTTAGCGTAGTGGACAACATGAGAGAGCAATACTATGCCCAACAAGGAAAGTTATCCAGGTATGACTGCTAATCAAATTTAACAACTCCTTCGTTTCTTATACTGCCAAGAGTCCACGTTAAGTCTATGTCAAATATTTATTAATTTCAGTAAAGAGAATCAGGAGGTTAAAGAGCTATTTGACAAAATTGAGAAGCTAAGAGTGGAATTTGAATCTATTGAGAGACCTACCCTGGAAATTGAGAATCCCATTAAAGAGACGGAGGTATTGCCTAGTGAAAGCGCTGCAAGCTCCTCTACAGGGCAAGCGGAAAAGGAAGTTAGTGCTATAAAGATTGATGGGCCTCAACGACCCTCACCCAAGTCGGAGCAGATCCAGGTACTCGACCCTGAAGCAGAGTTGGCGAAACTGGAGTCTGAATTTGGCAAAGTAAATCAGGACTACTCTACAGAGGAAATCGGTGAATGGGAATTCGACGAGCTTGAGAAGGAGTTGAAATCTGGTGATTCATCAAGAAAATAGGTATACCGTATATCCATATTCTGTCACCCAATTTGGTAAGTGTTTGTATACGTTGTTTACGAGCAATTTGCCTGTTGTAGAATCTGGATTACAGGATGCGAGCTCCTTATGTTTTGTCCTTGGAGTTCATTGTATTATTGTGGTAGTTCCAAATTTGTTTTATTTCTGTGTACATTGTCAATATATTTGTGCTACTATGCCATAAACATGTGTAAAATCCAGCGAATGAAGCTGACATTTAATGTATGTACTTGTTTCAAGTGAAACTAGAGATGTGATGGTTACAAGTTATGTCAATATAGATATGTTTTTTTCTATATAAAAGATGCTGGTATAATTTAAATTTTTTCGAGTGACTTCATGTTTAAACTCGGTTGTTTTAGTACTATATAATTCTTTTATAATCACGGCATGTTATGGCCCTTCTTCGTATCAGAATGTCCGCCCGTTTACTATATAAATTACTTTTCATATAATAAACTGAATGGTTCATTTCCTTGTATCCGTCTCTCGATATTTTTTATGCACTTAAATAAATCACCGATCACGGAGCAATCATGTTCTTACTTGTGACATGTGATATGATTTAATGACGGATTGCATCACCGGTAAATAGAATTTAAGAGAAAAGTTTAAGTATCATCATACGGTATTAAAATCTCTTCAAACAACAAGATGCATTGGACATTGTAAATTAGAAAGAAAAAAAACGGACTTTATTCCAATGTGCTAGTGCTCTGCGCCCACAGGTTTGTATGGCCACACGTGTCAAAGAAATGTATTAAATCTGTAATTAAATAACGAATAAATTTTCATGCACACTGACGATTAATATGTTTCATTTCTCCATTTATGTCTCGATCGCAATCACTAAGCATTATTTATGGAACCGTCAATGCATAGAGAAATAGGAGTGATACATTACTCTCTCATGGCAGGGCAAATTTCTTAAATTTTTAATGCAAGTGGAAGTCGGTTTCTCGCGTGCGCTGGAAATATTCCGTCAACTTTCTAAGTACTGACCTCTTAACTCCACATTACAGTTTCTCAAAAGAAGAAAGAAAATCACTCTAAAAGGAAAAAAATAAAAGAAAAGAAAAAACAAAGGGTGTTTTAGACAAACCAACTTTCTTGATCCGCAAATAATGAATTTTTCTCAATTATATATTGTCGCGGATATCTCTCACTCATAGCCAGTCATTACCACCACTCTATACCGAAAGCATATTCTTGTTGTGCAATTCCTAGTCATCTCCGTCTCCGATATCGAAAAATGGGTAGAAAGTTCTTCGTCGGCGGTAACTGGAAATGCGTGAGTATTCTTCTCTTCCATTATCATTAGGATGATTCATTCCTTCATTCTAGATTTTCTTTTCTTTTCAGCCAATTTCGTTTTCGATCTACTGTTTAATCTAGTTTCCGTTACCAGATTTAACCTTGTTTTGTGCATCACACCTACCTATTGATGTAAATTTGATGGATCTCAATGCTAAGGGATATTAGTTTTATAGCGGTGGTCCCGTCCGTAGTCGGTTGTATTTGACGTGATAGTTGATGAGAAATTAATTTCGCTTTAGCTGGTAGTATAACGTTTCCAAGGGATTGGAGCACTTAAGTTGATAATGGAAATGCTATTTCCTTCGGATCTGAACTGATTTTTGCCTTAGTCGTAGTTTCTGAGATCGATGGAAACGAGATAAACTCACAGATTTTTTTTAATAAGATTTTTGCTTGTGAAATGAATACATGGTATATTTTTTGTCTAGTTATCTATCATTTTATCATATGAAAGGAAAATTTCGTGTATGCAAGCATAATATGATCTGTAACTTCCTCACACGGCATATCCTATGTTATCACTTTTGGAATTTATTTTTCAAGCGTTTGTTTTAGCTAGCATGCACAGAGCATCAGGTGAATGAATTATATTTTCTCAATCATTCTCTCTCTCTCTCTCTTTTTTAATGGAGTGATTGTTTTAATAGTTGAATGTATATTCATTTTGGCTTCCCTTCTTTTTTGTTGTTGAGAGATTTCAATTTCCTTTTGTAGAATGGATCTACCGAGGAAGTGAAGAAGATCGTCGCATCACTCAATGCCGCTCAAGTGCCATCCCAAGATGTTGTTGGTGAGGATTCATTTTCTACTAACCTGATATGTAAAAGCTTCTAGCTGGTGGATTTGTTAACGGTCAAGGAATAATGAAATAATCACTGTCAATTCATTGATTTCTTGCCCACAAATATCATAAATGAATTTTTGCTTAGAATCTTTCCTTCCACTTTTTATCCTTTACGGTTGTTTTATGACATTCATATGTTCTGTACCTTCCTCTATTATCTTAAGTAAGCAGGGATATAATTTCAATTTTCAATACGTTCTACTTATTTTTAATCATTTTGATATCTTCCTTCAGTCTAGGAAATGCCATCAAAGACACATCGATTAAGGAAATGCCATATGACTCAAAGTGCAAATCCTTCTGAATGATAAGACTTATAATGCTTGTGTTGTGTGTCATCTCTCAACAACAATAGACTTTGTGAAATCATGAAGAAAAAACATTTATAACAGTTGCTCCTCTTTTTTTTTTTTTTTAAATGTTTTATTTATAATGAAATTACCTAATATATTTGAGCTTGAGATCTTTGTAGCTTATGCTGAATGACATGGAAGATAATTTAATATGATAAACTGCTATTTACAGGACATTCAATAGTTGTGGAGTTTGTTAAGGAAATCTTAGAACGAACTTTCTCTTTATTTGAGGGAACTATGTCTGGAGATATTTTTGTGTGCATGCCTGCGTGTTGTTTTTTTCCCTGTCAACTAAATTGTTGGTAAATTGGTGATTTCCTGCAGAGGTGGTCGTCAGTCCTCCATACGTGTTTCTTTCCTTGGTGAAAGAGTCTCTGCGATCTGATTTCCATGTTGCAGCTCAGAATTGTTGGGTTAAGAAAGGAGGTGCTTACACCGGGGAGGTTAGGTAAGCATCCTTGTGTAAATCATCCAGGTTTTATTGTTTCATTTCTTAGTTTCAGCTGGCATGCTTATCATGTCATGGTCCCATGTAGCTTTGGCATGGTATGTGTTAGTTAAGCATGGTTTCCTGATTTTGCTCGTACTCCCATAATATTCTGTTCTGGGACGTGGACTCTAATCGCGTTTCTCTAGCTCTTGGAAACTCCATGATTCTAATATGAAAAATCAGAAGAAGAAAGAGAACAAAAAGAAGAGGGTAAAGAAAAAGAGAACTGATTGTATCATGGCTTATAATGTATATGAAGCATTTATAGTAAATGGGATCATTTGTGTATGGTGTAGTTTACATAATAAGGTACACATTTAATCTTGAAGTAAAATTTAAAACTCAGAAGCCTATTAATCATCATCAATCATTCATGTACCCATGTCCCATGAACTAATCCTACTACCCCTATGTATCCAATAGAAAATGTAGTTTACCGTGATCTGTTTTGTGCACCACAACCCAGAATGTAGTGTGTTATTGTTAACTATTACTTGAGTCTTTGTAAAAAATCCCTCTGGTGTCCTTATTCATGATCTAAATGTTTTCGAAGATCAATAATCTAATATGGCTGACAAGTTCTTGCATATCCAAATATACTATGCTTGTGGCTGGGTTTTAGGTGTATGAAAATCTTAATATGTTTACTCATCTTTTGTAGTGCTGAGATGCTTGTAGACCTGAATGTACCTTGGGTAATTCTTGGTCACTCTGAGAGGAGAGCTTTGTTGAATGAATCAAATGAGGTATTTCTTCTTATGACCTTTCTTAAAAGTCCATGTGCTTTTGTACAGTATTAGATTTTTCCTCACATAATTTTATCTTGTACTATACTCTTATTTCAGTTTGTTGGAGATAAAGTTGCATATGCACTTTCGAAAGGTTTGAAGGTAATTGCCTGTATTGGTGAGACACTTGAACAGAGAGAAGCAGGAACCACTGTTGATGTTGTGGCTGCACAGACTAAGGCCATTGCAGGTACTGAATCTATCCAGGACATGTTTCCTGGTGCAAAGCTTCGTATCTGGGGAATTAATTATATATAAAAAAATTCTTAACTCAGATTTTGTTGGGTATTGTCCTTGATATCATATTGGACACTCGTTAGGTCATTTCACTCATCTCTATAAGTGTGGCTAGAGAAAAATAATCCTTGTGAAAATGCACTGTCTATAAGTTCCCTGTAGAGAAATAGTACTTTTGATGAAAATTATGGAAGGGACTCCCAGGCTACTTAACTACTAGCTTCCTAATCTCTTTGTCCCGCTGGGGGAGTTGCTATGCCAATGAATCAATGACTATATCCACAATAAATCGCATCATAGAGTATATGATGGTGAACAGAGCATTGTTATTTTTGGATGTTAGATATATAAGTATATAACTTTTTGTCTAGCTTGATAGTTTGATTGAACCTTGAATAAGTGATGTGCCTATTCTTCTTTCATATGTCAATATTTGATTGTTTGTCTTGTTTATAAAATCACATACTCCTGTTTTGTATACGTTTTCCTCAACTTTTCTAGAAAGTAATGAAAGAACCATAATACCATTTGCGAAAGTGTCTCAGCTAAAGTTGATTCGTTGTTCTCCTACCTATGTGTGAATCATTCCATGAAATTAACTCCACTTTTACATTACAGAAAAGATTTCTGACTGGACAAATGTCGTCTTGGCCTATGAACCTGTGTGGGCTATTGGAACCGGAAAGGTTGCTTCTCCTGCTCAGGCCCAAGAAGTAAGTCTTTTACAATCATGGTTTCCATTTTTAGAAGTGCAAATGACATGAAGATGTTTAATGCTGCAACCAGTTGCAAGTCTAATTCCACCCAAACATATCTTTTTGTAGGTACATGTTGAGTTGAGGAAATGGCTTAAAGCAAATGTGAACGCTGATGTCGCCACTTCAACTAGGATCATCTATGGAGGTAATGTCAATCAGCATCTAGCCAAACTTGGTTGTGCTTTTAAAATTCCACGAGTGGTTTCTGGAGAGGCCTGGTATTAGATTTTTCTTTTAAGCAAAATTATGTTCTTACCTGGCCATGTTATCTGATAACTTTTTACAGGATCTGTGAATGGTGGCAACTGCAAGGAATTGGCTTCACAGCCTGATCTTGATGGTTTCCTTGTTGGTGGTGCTTCTCTTAAGGTAAACACAGCTCTTCCTTTTATTGGCTTTTCTTTTCTGATGCGAGTAGGAATAGACTTCATGTTTAAGTGTTGTACATTATGTCCTGACCTGCACTTATTTATTCTGTAGCCGGAGTTCATTGACATCATCAAGTCAGCTGAAACGAAGAAGAATGCTTGAGTTGAAGAGTGGAGAAGAGTCAATTTTTGAAGCCTTTGTTAGGGGAGATGTAATAACTATTACCTCGTATGGCTGAGACTCTGTTGTGCAATTCTACTTATTTTGAAGTTGCCTTGCATGTAGCGAATACTAATAAAGTCTGGCAACAAGCTACCTTGTGTTGTTATTGACCATCAACTTGTGCTTGAGCTTGAAGTATATTGGTTCTACAATGTGGGAATAGCCATGGATGCTATGTCATTTGATTTAAGATGAATTAGATCATATTCCGCACACGAATGGATATGCTCGTGTGTGATTTTACCTACGTGATATAGCCGAAACATAAGAAAGTATACCTAGGGGTGCATAAACCGGTAACCGAACCGCAGCTGCAAAAACAGACCAACCGACCGAGAAAAAAACATTACAACCGCACCACAAACCGACTGAAATATACCCGTCGGTTTGCATGAACCGACAGTGTTCACAATGCAGGCCAAAAAAGCTGTTTTTTTGCCCAAATGCAAGGATGGGCGCAGTCGAGGGCAGAGTCGCTGCAGCACGCGCAGAGAGATGTGGACGCGAGCCGCGCGCCAGGCTGGAGCTTCCAAAATGGTGACGCAGCCAAGATTAGATGGGGGCTGACGGGGTGAGCTTCCAGAATGGTGATTCATGGCGATGGGGATGCCGCAGAGGCGGCGCAGCCTGGAGTGGTGGTGAGGGAGGCGAAGTACAATCAGGACATAACATAACCTAGTATAAGATTATAATTTTTTTTTTTTTTTATATTTGAGTTTCGGTCGGTTCAGTTACCCACCGAACCCAAATCACAAAACCGCCAACCGAACCGAAACAGTTCGGCTTTCCCTTTCCTAAAGCAAACCGCATATTGCATGTAAAAAAACCGATCGAACCGACCAAAATCCATCGATTCGGTCGGTTTTTTCAATCCGGTTCGATCCGGCACACCCGTAAGTATACCTATACAAAATTTGCTCACAATCCACCTTCACCATAGATCCATAAAAATCTTCTTGTAACTTTAAATAAGCGGGTTCCAATCCAACTTCCAATACCGATAATCGTTTTAAACTTGTTTGGTAACATTACTATGTATTTATCCCAAATAAAACATTCCAGGAACGAAACATTTCTAACAAAAAGAAAATATCTTAATTTGTGTGCACAAAGGTAGAATCACATGTATATCCAACTTGTCATGGGCTCGACATCGGCTTCGGCCCTTTCGGCGCATCAGCCGCGCAAGGACCTGGAGTCGGAAGAGGAAACAGGGGATTTTCCCTCGGATTACCAGCGGGCTGATTTGCGCCTTTCCTCCGACCACTCGCCGGTTTCTACCGGGTGTGTTTTTGCTCTGGCTGTTTTTTTTATTTTATATTTCCTTGTAATAGACGAGTACTCTTTTTAATGAGGTTCGGCCCCTTGTCTGAGGTTGTTCTTTCAGGGGTTCACATGTATATATTTTGAACGGGAAAGGAGTATTTGGTACTCCCTCCGTCCCATTATTCATGGCCAATATTTCTCTTTTGGGCCGTTCCATGTAACATGGCCTGCTTCTATTTTAGACATAAATTAAGAGATAATTAAAGGTTAATTAGGGTTATTAAAAAATCTAACCCAACATTCAATTTTTCTCTCTCTTCGTTTCTTTCCCTTGCACAGTCCCCTCTCTTGCGGCCGGAATAAAATATCATTTTCTTTTGCTATTTTCTATTTTTTCTATTCCAATTTAAAAATGTTTCAATTTGAGGTGTCGTGGTTAGAAATCAGATCTAGAAATTAGGATGGAGTTGACGATGGTGGTGAATTGAGATATAGAGGCAGAGAGGGAGAAAAGGGGAGGCACCCGTGGCGGTAGGTTGAGCAGATTGGGAGGTTGGGGTAGGGTGTAGCAATGGCGGATTGGTGGTGGGGGTGTTTTGGGATGGATGAGCAGAAGGTGGGGTAGGGGACGGTGGGGATGGGGGTAAGGCAATAGTGGTTGAGACAATATTTTATTAATAAATTCAGAATAATTAGGTATGTATTAAAACTATTAAATATATTTGATATGCACATTTTCTCCTTAATTTAACCCTCCTAAATACCCATGCCCAAAAGTTATTGGTCACGAATAATGGGACGGAACGAGTATTAGACAATTAGTTGGATTATTACTCTCTCCGTCCATTACAAGCGTCTAAATAATTAAGCGGCACGAAGATTAAGAAATAAGTATTCGGAGAGTGTTTAGGTTAGATAAAATATGAGAGAGAATACTTTAAATGATAAAGTAGGAAAGATAAAAGTAAAAATATAATTAAATAAATACCAAAGTAAGAGAGAGTTTAGATTAAATAATAAAGTAGGAAATAGAAAAGTGGTTTATTTATTTTTAAAGAAAGTACACATTTGTAATGGGACACCCAAAATGAAATATTTAAATGCTTGTAATGAGACGGATGGAGTATATCCTAATAACATTGTTCTCATTTACTTTTGGCCACAAAGTCGCAGTCTTAAATGGAGATTGGTCGGTAGATGTTGGTTCCTAGCGCAAATATGAGGTTTATTTTACATTAATGAAACGCGGCAGAATAAAATAGTCAAGAAAAATTCTAGCCTTATAATTAATAATGCGAAGAGCCAATAACCACATAAGTTAGAAATCTTACTATTTACAAAGCTTCTAGTCACCGAGTCTGCAACGATTGAATCCACTACTATGGTAACCATGTGTATGCAATTCGATACAGGCACAACTGCCCGATACAGGGAAATCTACAGTTGAATTTACATTGTGTAGTAATTCTATTGCTCGTATCTGACTAAAATAATATAAGTCTTATTTATAGATAACTAAGACAGTCCCATAAACGCTAGGTTTGTGAGCTTATATTAATAAGTCACTTTAATCTAATTAAAGCCCATATAGCTAATATATTCTAATCTAGTCCACAATATATCTAATATATCTTTCAATCTCACATTTGGATTAGTATTAGATAACACACCACGGACTATGCTTGTACCTTTAGTCGGAGCTACCATACACTTAAAGTGTGACCCAATAGACTCCCATTATCAATGACGATCTTATCAAAGTCTGCACAAAACTCCTAATTTGTTTGTGCAGCGAACTCTATATACGGCAGACGTTTGCGTGGATTCCATAAACAAACCTTTATATGAAGTTTATGTAATATCCTCCGTTCACGGCACACTCGATCGAGCCTACTATCCGCCATGTGTCTATCCTATAATAGTTCAATAATTTCTTCTCAACTTTATTATAAGACCCATATGATCATATTCAATTGCTTTAATTGAATATATCCTTGCATTGGTCAATGACTTAATGATCAAATAATATAGAGAAATTAAGTGTTCTCTCGAAATTCCAATCGATGAATGAATCACATTCTTGGCTCAACTACCATTTTCATCTGCCTCATAATGTACCCAATCCAAGCCGTGTCTTGCCACTTGCAAAGATTGTCTTGGTCAAAGTACACCACTTAACAAACAAAATGTGTAATGACCTCAAGTCTAAGGACTATCACATACTAAGAAATCGTAGATACTAGAACAAATGATTTAATAGTTGGGTATACCAATACTTTCCAAAGTATCCATGTGTCCATCACGGATATCAAATATCTCGTAGTTGTGAGAACTATTACATTCTCTAATAACATGATGTAAACCACATGCCAACCTATAATATATCATTAATATCTCATTCTTGATGATCATTGGTTGGAGTCGTTTAGAATTATGTTATATCATTGATGTCTCACACCATAAATGACAGTGGTAATTCAAGAAAATAATTATTATCAGAATACTAACAAACGATCAAAATATTAATTCAATAATTGCACAAAACCCATAATAAATCAAACTATCATAAACTGTGACCAAATAAATGTCTTCAACAATAGAGTTTCTAAGACATACACACTATAAACTCCCACTAAATCAAAGCCAACTTCCAACATGTCTATCACCCACCTCTCAAAGTGTTTGTTGTGTTTTGCTATACACAACGGCTAGATGAAAGGATAAGCTAAGTTATCGTCATTGGGTACGCTTTCTAATTTTACATTGCCCATTTCAATTACTTCCCTAATCAGATGATATCTCCTTGGAACATGCTTGTTTCTGTTTGTAGCTCTTGGATCCTTTGCTTGTACGACCGCACCAGTGTTGTCACAATACAACATTATCGGGTTGCTAGCACTTGGAACGATGTCCAACTCTCTCATAAACTCCAACAGGCGACTGCTTCCATAGCAGCTTCAGATGCAACAATATACTCAGCTTCGATGGTTGAATCGACAGTAGTGGTTTGTTTAGAGCTATTTCAACTTACTGCTCCACCATTGAGGATAAAAACATATCCTGACTGTGGCTTATAGTCATCATGGTCTGTTTGGAAGCTAGCATCAGTGTACCCAGTAACTGATAGCTCTGGCTGTCCACCATAGACTAAGAAGTAATCTTCAGTTCTTCTAAGGTACTTAAGAATAGTCTTGACAATTCTCTAATGTTTCTCACTTGCATTTTGCTGAAATCTTCCTGTCATGCTTGGTACATGAGCCACATCTGGCCTAGCGCATATCATGACATACATGATTGATCCTATGGCCAAAGCGTATGGAATCCCTTTCATGTTGTAGCGGCCCGGTACCCCACCCTATGCGGATTGCTGAGTCGTTACAGGGATGAGAGGCGAATACTTTGACTTAAGTAAAATATAATTAAAAAAGAATTATAATGAAATAAAATAGACAATAATTTGACGTTCAAAAGTAACATACTTATAAACATATATTAGTTATAAACGAAAGGGGATTTTATAAACATAAGCGGAAGCGAGTTTTATAGAAATTACAAAATAGTAACTTAAGTCACTTTCTCGGATCTCGGTTTTGATAAAATAAGTAAAATAGAACATAAGACTCATTAAAACACAAAGAGTCCTTAGCGCAGTGCACGTGACCTTCGGCTCACCTCTCGATCCCGCCATCTCCTGAAATATTTTAAAAAGATTGGGCAAAGTACTTGATGTACTTAGTGGTTATGCCAAAACAAAGTTGAGCACATTATTTCATAACAATATAAATAACTCTGGTGTTAATTTGGAAATTTGTCTCCGAACGAGGAGTGCCTCCGACCTCAACCTAGTGAGTAGGCAAAGACCTCATCGAGTCTTCCCTCACTCATCAAACCGTGTGTACACACATCGAGAAATAGAGCCTCTCGATTTCACCCATCCCTATTGTATGTATCAATCGGGTCGACAAAGCCCAACAATTAACACCTAAAATATTTTATATGCTCACATTTCATAAAGTATTTTAGTTGAGAAAAAGCCCACCGTTCACCATGGACACGGCCTATGCATCATACCCACTTTTCAGAATGCGCAGTTTATTTTGGATATTTATTAAAAATATTTAGAGGTGTCCAAATGACCTGAAATTTTAGGTGGGATCTATACACATATATAAGATTAACATACTAAAATTCAAACTCTTAGCTCCCATTGCATACTGATCTGTTTCGGCAGTTCTGGAAATAAGACAACTTGTCCAGGCTGAGTTCAATGATTTGTCTACCTAGGTTCCAGATAAGATAAAATTCTACAAAAATTACAGGAGTTAAATGACACAACCTAGTATTTTAGATAAAAATCTCAGCTTGAAATACCAATCCGATTGTTACCAGAAATTTAAAGAAGTTTCGGTACAGAGAGGAAAATGAATTTGACAGTTTTGAAAAATGGTTCTCTACTCCCTATGGTTCTATCTCTTTAGCACACATACCACTTGTGGGAAGTGTTTCTGGGGTTTTTGTGTTGGTTTTCTCTCGTTTCCGGCTTCCGCTTGTTCGCTTTCTTTTCATTTTCGCCTTCAAGGGCCGCTTCTAACACCCATTTTGCTCGTTTATGTTTTCTCAGGTACAAAGAGCAAGATTGTGCGT
>JAYJMF010000073.1:1362271-1392946 GCA_036873715.1 Salvia sclarea
TCTAAGCCATGAGTCGAGCGAGGGGGAGCCGAAGGCGAACCCGGAGCGAGCCGTAAAAACATAATTGTTGCCGGTCTTATTATCTATATATTAATTATTGAAGCCGAAGGCGTAACAGTTTGTTGTTTGCCGCCCCCTATTATTGTTGCCACTCTCATTATTTATACATTAATTGGGCCGAGCCTAACGTTAGGCCGGCCTAACGTAAATGTGTCTCTATGATCAATTGATATATCCAATCATCATCAATAATAGTTAGCATATATATTGAGGGGCCTCTTTGGTTATGGTCTAGGTGAGTGACACGTGGAAATTTATGAATTGATTGAAGTGTTTAAAATGTCATTATTATATTAAGGATTAATCATAGTATGTGTCACCAATAGTGGAATGATTCGTCATAATTATCAGCATTATTATTCAGTAATAACTAAAGATTAACTCTTAATAATTGAAAACGCAACTTTGATGACTTTGTTTTTGAAAAAATTGTTAGTAAAAGTTAGCTACGTACATCTTGATCCAATCATGATTAAAAGTTGTGTTTATAATAATTATATGTAAATAACTTTGCATAATAATTAGATCCAAATTTCACATGAAAACGACCATTCATTTATCATAGTCATTGGCTATCAAATGTCCACGGATCGATCATATCAAACTTCCAAAAAAATAAATAAAAAGTAAAGGGACCATCACTTTTTTCTTCAATCATAATTCCTTCAAGCACATGCTTAATTAATTTCTCATTAGATTCTCTTCAAACTGCAAAAAGTTACTCATAGTGTGTGTGTGTGTTTGTGCGTGTGTGTGCAGTGGCAGACGCAGAAAAAATTGTTGGCGGGGGCTGAATTTTTAAAATTTCGAGTTGAAAATTTCCATATGATAATTTACCTGTAATTTATTTGGTGGCAGGAGCTTTTGCACAATAATTTACACAAAATACAAAAAATTTGACTATATTATAAGAATAAAAAAAATGCTTGGAAGGGGCTTAAGCCCCTCCAAACTTGCACCTGTATCTGCTTGAGAGAGAGAGAGAGAGAGAGAGAGAGAGAGAGAGAGAGATGGTGGAATATCCATCTTTGAAAAGCCCTTATTTTCCAAAAATTTATGTATGTAATTTTATTTATTTGCATCACTATTGGAGATAGATACTTAGGTATATCTCATTCTCAATGTATATAGTACTATTTTAATTTACCATGTGCCTTATGTTTTGTACGGACTAACAAACTACCAATAGGAAAAACACAATAAAAAATTAATAGTGGAATCTATCTTCATTCTTGAAAGTCAATGTCCACATTTCCAAAATAAACCCTAGCCTAGCTAGGTGAATCTTGAGTCACGTGAAATTCCACTCGAGCCCAAATATAAGAATCGTGAAAGTTGATGCATTCATACAATGAGAGTTATTGCATCGATTCATTTTTGTAATTTTGACCTCTTATGCGATTTGAATCTATGTGATGTATTCTACGTTAGTGATCAAAGAGTTGAAAATAGTTTTCGTTCTCACTTTTTAGAACGTTTTTATTTGAACAATACATATATATATGTTGTGTGTTGGAATCTATCTTGATTTTTGAAAGCCCATTGTGCACACATTGCCAAAATAAACCCTAGCTAGTAGCTAGATTAAAATCTTCTGCATATGAAATATGGCTCGTACCGATATCTTTTATCCTATTATAATAATAATAATAATAATAATAATAATAATAATAATAATATATAGCATATTGCATGTGTTGATGTGTGGCAATCTCTCTTGATTCTTGAAAGCCCATTGCTAAAATAAAACCCTAGCTAGGTTAATCTTTCTCATATACAATTTCAACTCGTGTCGATGTGTTACCTTTTTATACTAATATAATATATTTTGCGTGTATAAAATTATATAATGCACATATAACGTTAATAGCAAATGTAACATGTGAATTTTCCCAGTAAAATCAATGAGACAAAAAATTGAATTATGATACGCACTAATTTGATATTTATAAAGAGGAGAGAATCGTAAAAAAAATCCCTAGTTTTCTTTATTTGCACCGGCAATTAATACTTTCTAATTTGACTAAATTAAGCAGCCATTAATTAATACACTTTCCTACTGAAGTTGTTTAGTCATAAAAAGGGTAAAAATGATTTGTTTTCCAAAGAATATTTGCAGTAAAAAGAGGGCATCAAATATAAATTTTGTTTGCTTTGTTCCCACAAAATGGAGCAAGAATTGTTTTTGTTTGTCTCTATTAGATTAGGCATTAGCTAGTGTACATGCATGTGTAAAAACCTTTTTGACTAACTTTTCCCCCCATTAATCATATCATTAACTTTTTTAAAAAAAAAAATCCCCTTCTTAATTAGCTCGTTTTAAAGTTAATTTATCTCATCTTACTACTAATATTCACATATTTCGCATAGTTATTCTCAAAAACATCCCTGCCTCTGAGAAATATAAAAAATAGCTCAACTTTTCTGTTATTTCGCCCCAAATTACAAAAGTTTGTGGAAAATAAAAATAAAAAATAATTAGAAAAATATTAGAAAAATCTAATATATGATTATTATTATTATTATTATTATTATTATTATTATTATTATTATTATTATTATTTTGTATAGATAAACTCAAACAGTATATTGTCGAACTAAATCCGAATTATTCAAGATACCTGGTCGTATTTAGTGAAACTAAATTAAGTTGAATATGCAAGACCACACATAACCACAAAAGCCCATTGGGCTCAAAATTGTTTTGGCCCATTTTATAGGAATTATTAATCTATGGGCCTTTTAAGAATATAACTTCATCCTATGAGCTTAAAAATAATAAATGTCTTAAAAAATAATAAATGAGTGAAAGGAAACCAACTAAAATGCACATCTTATTATATTATTATTATTATTATTATTATTATTATTATTATTATTATTATTATTATTATTATTATTATTATTTCAAAATACATGATTGTGAAATAAATCGAACTTCTCACTCTCTTTATGTTTTCGTGTAATTTCTAGGAAATATATAGCAATTTTTTTTGACGGCATAGGGAAGTTTTTTATATCTCTATTTTATGTATTTTTATTGCACAAGATTGTTACCTTCAAACCAAAACATCTTCCTATTAATGAGAAATAGAGGGAAATACAAAAAATCATTTCCGAAAAACCGAACACAGTCACACACTCGCACCAAAATAATAAGGCGCACACACAAAAAAAAAAAAAAAAAAGAAAAAGAAAAAAGAAAAAAGAAAAAAGAAAAAAGAAAAAAGAAAAGAAAAATAAGTCAAAAAACACAAAGAAGAGAGAGAGAGAGATTGTGAGGAAAATATCATCGATCGAAATCAAACTGTCTTCCTATTTCATTTTAGCTCATCAAGATCTAATCTTTTTTCCACTCAAATCATCGTAAGTGCTATCTGAATCTCAGAATTGGGTGAATTGAGGCGTGAATTTGAAGGAATCAGGATCAGCTATGGCGCCTCCAGCTCAATCTCACCGATCCCCTTCTCCTTCGCAGCCGTCTGGGTAAATTCTCGATTTCTCAATCTCTCCGCCCTATTTCCATTTGCTCTCATCCTTGTCTCTGCGTGTTTGCGTGTGTGTAATTTGTGGCGAAGTCGGAGTGTTTATGGGAGAAGTAAGGGCACACATTGTCACTAGGAGTTTTTCTGCATTTGTAGCTGTATGCTCAATTTTAGTGGTGAGAGAGTTTAATTTAGTATGTTGATTTTTGGAACCTGCTGTTTTTTGTGGAATGTTCTGGAATTGTGATTAATAAAAAGCTTGATCTTGATCCATGCGCCATAAGCTGCTGCCATGATTGAATCTAGAAAGAAGAAGAATTAGACGAAGGATAAAAGTAAGGAAACTCATTGATTTATGAGATTCATGAGTGATTTTTCTGTCTATTGGCATTTATAAGATGTGTGATTGTTGGTGAGAATTGCAAAATAGGACATGTTAACAGCTGGATTTAGTGTCAGAGGGGATTAGGTTGAGCTGAATTGACATGAAGAGTAAATAATTTTTTTTTGTTTGTTATTGGCTGTTAAAGCCTGATCTTGATCCATGAGCCCTAAGCTTCTGCCATGAATGAATCTAGAAAGGAGAAGAAGAATGAAGTAAAGAAACTCATTGATTCATGAGTTAATTTTTCTGTCTATTGGCATTTCTAAGATGTGTGATTGTTGGATCATCCGATTAGAATTGCAAATTAGGGCATGTTAACAGCTGGATTTAGTGTCATACGGGATTAGGTTGTGCTGAATTGACTTTTAGAGTAAATAAATTTATGTGTTGTTGGTCGTTAGTCTTCTTAAAATGCTGATAGTAGTAGTTTTTCGCGGAGGTCTAAAATCTGTTCTTATTTGTATCAGGAAGGGAGAGGTCTCTGATCTTAAAACGCAGCTACGGCAGCTGGCAGGTAGCCGAGCTCCAGGAACTGATGACACGAAGAGGGAGCTGTTCAAGAAGGTTATATCCTACATGACTATAGGGATTGATGTATCTTCAGTTTTTAGTGAAATGGTGATGTGCTCGGCTACCTCAGACATAGTGCTGAAGAAGATGTGTTATTTGTACGTTGGGAACTACGCAAAGCACAATCCGGATCTTGCGCTTTTGACTATTAACTTTCTTCAAAGAGACTGCAAGGATGAGGACCCGATGATTCGGGGTTTGGCCTTGAGGAGCTTGTGCTCACTTGGTGTGGCGAATTTGGTGGAGTACTTGGTGGGGCCATTGGGTAATGGATTAAAAGATGGGAATAGCTATGTGAGGATGGTTGCAGCTGTTGGGGTGCTCAAGCTGTACCATCTGTCGGCTTCAACATGCTTGGATGCCGATTTTCCGCCTCTGTTGAAGCAATTAATGCTCAAAGACAAAGATGCCCAGGTCAGACTGTTCACCCTTAATTCAGTAATCTTGTTTCTTAGAGATAGATGTTGCTTTTAATATTGATCTCGGATGCTGGCTAGTACAAGTCATTGGATAATGGCTATTACATTTTCCGCTTCTAATGCTGCAATTGTTTGAACAGGTTGTTGCAAACTGTTTAACTTCTCTGCAAGAGATCTGGAGTCTCGAAGCAAGTACGTCTGAGGAAGCAGCAAGGGAGAGAGAAACGTTGCTTAGCAAGCCAGTTGTATATTACTTTTTAAATAGGTAACGAGTGAGTTAAGTTTTGTATTGTAAAATCAATTATCTATCTTGTAAAGTGACCTTACTTAGCTTCTGATCAGTGCAGGATGAAAGAATTCAGTGAGTGGGCACAGTGTATAGTCTTAGAGTTGGTTTCTAAGTATGTTCCTATGGATAGTGAAGAGATCTTCGACATAATGAATCTTCTCGAAGATAGACTTCAACATGCAAATGGTGCAGTTGTCTTGGCCACTATTAAGGTCTTTTTACATATGACGCTGTCCATGACCGATGTTCACCAACAGGTACTTTTTAGCTTTTCATTATTTTATCCGTAGCTTCATGAATAATGATGACATTAGCATGATCTTGGTTCCTAATAGAATTGTAGCTAATTTGTTGAGGATTCATTATCCATGGAAGGTTTTGTTGTAGTATGGCATTTTGAACTCTACATACTGCTGCAGTTAAAGTCTGTGGAATCTCTATGCTACTAGCTTGTGTTGATTATGTCGTTATATCATCTAACTCAAAACTGCTGATAGCTGAACTATTCATTTTAAGAAATTTGTATCAATGAATATAATTTCAATTACTTATATATCGAAACTTCATTGAGGTACTTCTGTTGGGAATGTAATGAATTTCTATACAAAAATCCTCCAGGTCTACGAGCGAATTAAAGCTCCTCTGCTCACTTTGGTGAGCTCGGGAAGTCCCGAGCAATCATATGCAGTTCTTAGCCACCTTCATTTACTTGTGATGCGTGCGCCATACATTTTCTCTTTAGACTACAAGCATTTCTACTGCCAATATAACGAGCCGTTTTACGTCAAAAAGTTGAAGCTCGAGATGTTGACTGCCGTGGCAAATGAGAGCAATACATACGAGATAGGTGATTTTCCTTTGTATGCGTGCTTAAGCCTATGCTATGAAAGATAACATAATCAGCTTTCTAAGTCATTGCTCATCGCCAACCTTGTGGTTCTATTCCAGTGACCGAACTTTGTGAATATGTCGCCAATGTTGATATCCCAATGGCAAGGGAATCGATCCGAGCTGTTGGCAAAATTGCTTTGCAACAATATGATGTGAATGCCATAGTTGATCGACTGCTTCAGTTCTTGGAAATGGAAAAAGAGCATGTGACTGCCGAAACTCTTGTAAGTGTATATTATAGGCTAATCGTGAGATATGCCGTTTGCCAATTCCTTAAAGTGTGTGATCGTCGAGAAGCTTGTGCTTAACATGTTTCGATTTCTAGGTTCTTGTGAAAGATCTTCTCAGGAAATATCCTCAGTGGAGCCATGACTGCATAGCAGTTGTTGGGAATATCAGTAGCAAGAATATTCAGGAACCAAAAGCCAAAGCTGCTCTCATTTGGATGCTCGGAGAATATGCTCAAGATATGCAAGATAGTCCTTATATTCTCGAGGGCCTTGTCGAGAACTGGGAAGAGGAGGACTCTGCTGAGGTGATTCGAAACCATTGCCTTTTTAATTTTGTCGTCATTTTTCATTTAGTTCCTAAGAAGCTCTATAATCTCATAAAGTAGAACAATTGCTTTAGGAGTAAACTAAGAAAAGATCTAAATCAATCATCTATAATTTGCTTCTGAATAATGCATTAAACTCATACCTCTTAGCTCGTGTTCGAGTAACTAATTTTAATATGATATGCAGGTTCGTTTACATCTTCTTACAGCAGTAATGAAGTGCTTCTTGAGAAGAGCACCAGAGACTCAAAAGGCACTAGGCGATGCTCTAGCAGCCGGCGTTGCTGATTTTCACCAGGTCTAACTGAAGCTTATGATCCTTATACTAATGCTAGAATGGCTGCTAAATCCCGTTTAACTGCAGGATGTTCACGATCGAGCTCTATTGTACTATCGGCTTCTAAAGTATGATGTTTCCGTTGCTGAACGCATTGTAAACCCTCCGAAGCAAGCTGTGTCAGTCTTCGCCGATACACAAAGTAGTGAAATGAAAGATCGCATCTTCGACGAATTCAACAGTCTCTCTGTCGTGTACCAAAAGGTATTTCCGGTTCTCACACATATACATATTACTCATCGGGCCGGGGCAGTTATGGTTAACTAACGGGGACAATTTTTGCAGCCATCCTACATGTTCACCGACAAGGAACACAGAGGCCCGTTTGCTTTCTCGGAGGAACTTGGTAATCTATCTATTGGCACCGAACCTTCGGATGGTGCAGTCGCGGCTCAGAGAGTCGAGGAAAATGACAAGGACTTGCTATTGGGTATCTCCGAGAAGGAAGAAAGTCATGGTTATGGAAACAATGGCTCTGCATATAGCGCCCCTTCGTATAATGCCTCGACAACAGCTGGTGCTTCTCAGGGCAGCTTCGACCTCGTGTCGATAGACCAACCATCGACAGTTAACCCACCTTCTAGCTTTGCAATCGATGATCTACTCGGTCTCGGAATGCCAGCTGCACCTGCACCCAGCTCCGCTCCTTCCCCGTTGCTGCTCAATGCTAAAGCTGCCATAGACGCGAACACTTTTCAGCAGAAATGGCGCCAACTACCCGTCTCTTTATCCCAGGTTTGTAAACTTCAGAGCTACCTATTTGCGTTGCTTCAATTAGTCGAGGATCTCATGGATGGTGCCCGTTTATCGTTCAGGAAACCACTATAGATCCGCGAGGAGTGGCGGGAATGATGAATCCTCAAGCCCTCCCTCAGCATATGCAGGGACACTCCATCAACTGCATAGCATCGGGCGGTCAAGCCCCGAATTTCAAGTTCTTCTTCTTCGCCCAGAAGGCGGAGGGTTCGTCTGCGTATCTCGTGGAGTGTGTCATCAACTCATCGTCGTGTAAAGTGCAACTAAAGATCAAAGCCGATGACCAGACTACGTCGCAGACTTTCTCCGAGTTGTTCCAGGCTGCGCTGTCCAAATTCGGCTCTGCTTAGGCTTCAAATCGACGTATTTTTAGTTCCATTTTTGTATGGGAAACGAACGATGATGAACGATAGGAAGAGTCTTGTAAAATCTGATTTGTGTACAATATGAGTTGAATTGGCTTTCTGTATGGTGTCTTCTTTGAAATTGAAATTGAAGAAAGCTCATTTCTGGAAATTATATTAGTTTTGATTTGATTGTTTAGAACTTGAAATTTAGGCAGAGATATGGTTAAGGATGGTTTTGATTACAAATTTCAATATACATAATAACAAAAAATGTGAACAAGCAAGAAATCAATAAAGTGGAATCAGCTTCATACTGAACTCGTTTAAAGTTCTAAAACATTAAAATCCTTGAATTCGCCTCAATACCAAATCTTGGTTATGATGTTCAACAAATTTTATTATCAGAAAAAAGGAAAAAACAAGAATGGACAGAGAACTCAACGTCGTCGTCATCATCTTCATGTTGGAGGGAAACAATCTTTTTCATGAATGCCCACTTCAAATATACGAGCCGCCATTAAAAGGGTGTTCTCATAACGGGATGAATGCTCGATTTCGATTGACAAAAATGGTGCTTACCAGAAACTCGAGGGGAAGCCATAAGACGAAGAAGAAACCACAAAATCACCCGCCTTGACCTTCTTCCTTGAAAGAGAGACTGGATTTCAACCATTTCTTCCATGGTGCGTCTTGTTGTTGCTCAATCCACGAGAGAAAGCAGCTATCGAGCAAACAGAACAAGTTGACGTAAAGGAGTTGGTTACGAACAGGAACGAATCGGAAGTTGGCAACCTGAACAGCCGGCCATATGGCACCCTCCAAAACTAGGGCCGGGAGGAAATCTCTCTTGACATCTTCCTTAACCTGAGCTGAGGTTTTGCCAGAGGAGAAGCCCATGTAAGTGAAGAACACGAGTAAATCTAAGGGCCCGAAGATTATGCCATCAGCTGCTACTTTTGAAGCGACAAAACGGAAGGAATTTGGCTGTAGCTTTAGCCGCACCCTAATGAGGCGGTCCAGCCCTTCATACCTGCACGACAGAAAAAAAATGAAGATTGCCTAAGCACGCACATTCATAATATTATTTCATGCATTTAACATTTTTTTGGCTGGGGAGGTGATAACCATCTATGACATTCACAGGTAACGGCCATGCAGATTAAATATATGATAATGCTTTAGTGCTCGAGTGATTGGAAGATGATACAAAAACTATGCCGTTGCTGGTTTCTCGTTTTTGATCATACTGATATTAAAAGTAGTCAACAGAAACTAGTTGCACTATCTGTGATTACTAAAGTGCTTTGACATAAACGAAAACAAAGTAATTTTCATGTGATCAAAAGTAAATAAAAGTTTAGAAGTATAAACCCGAGAGCCACTAATTAAAGATCCAAGCAATGAATCTATTCCATGATTATCACTCAGTTACCACTACAACTTCAATGTTCTTCTTTCAGCAAGATTGAGGGAATAGTGAAGTAAAAAATAAAGCATACATCTCATTTTTCCTAAAACAGGCAGCAAAATGTAAATCACAGTACTAAAACTCAGGCAGAGTAAGAATAGTGACCAGTAGTGGCCAACGGGACCAACAAATCCAAGACCAAACATGGTTGTGGTGGCTACTCGTCTCCAATTGATCTTTAGTTCTTTATGTTCATCCTGGAGAGGAGAGCAAGGATCCAATCGTTAATTAAAGAATGAGGGATCCATATTTTCCAAAAATATATCAACATATCAACCATAAATTTAAAACAAAAATTTCTGAAGCTTGCTCCAGCTATTGTATTTAAGAAGCACAGAAGAAGAAACAGCCAATTTATGAACACGAGACCTTAAAAGTTAAAACTAATGAAGAAACCGCATAAATTATTGTCCACATTGTTAAGAGATATAGGGGTTTCAAAATGTTAAGAAACACTACACAGTATCTAGTTTTATCACGGTACAGATTATAAAGAGTATCACACATACTGAATTGTCCATTGCCATGATATATAGTTATATACATAAGAAGATAAAATAGGAAAAGAGCATGTAGTGTGAAAATTTTAATATCCATTATCTTATTCTCAATATACTTAAATCACTAGCATACGGCATTTCACAATGCAAGACTTCAAAGCTTTAGCAGCAGAACACTCCCACCATCCGTTATATAACACGTCGATGATGATAACACGAAAATCATGATTGAGCAAGTACCCGATGATGAGGGGGATACCCCCAAATAGAGACACCCCATTGCTTCACTATCATTTATATGCTGTCAAACAATAGCATTCGTATGCAAAATCGATATCAAGTAGCCGAACAACCTACACCAACAAACACTATGAAAATTTTCTTCACTACATGCAAAACTGAACCAAAAGTCCCAAAGATTCATACCATTCCACTCTCAAGTTAACAGAAAGCCACATACAAAAGCCCTACAACCAGAAATTCAATCAAAAGTAAACAAAAAACCACACAACAATTGAACTAACAACCATTTCATCATCAAAACTACGAAAAAATTCTTCACTACATACAAAACTGAACCAAAAGTCCCAAAGATTCATACCATTCTTTCATTCTCAAGTTTACAGAAAGCCACATACAAAAACCCTACAACTGGAAATTTAATCAGAAGTAAACCAAAAACCACATAAAAATTGAAATAACCACCATTTAATCATCAAAACTATCAGATTCCAAACCAAATTAATCAGCATGCAACACCAACACCCAATGCTTCTCACAGTAAACAACTCCTACACGCGTAAAAGATCCCCAAAAATCGGAAATCACAAGAGGCGCCACCACGCCAGCACCAGAGCTCTACGCCATCGCATTCCATCAAACCCTTGAAACAAAGCACGAAACGCAAACTGCGCATGCTCCCCCATTCAATTCAAATAATCAATCAAAAACGCCAATTAAAATCATAAAAAACAGAACTCGAAGCAAAATTCCTAATAAATAAATAATATTATAATGAAAAAAAATGCCTACAACGAGAAATTCAATCAGAAGTAAACAAAAAACCACATAAACATTGAAATAGCAACCATTCTATCATCAAAACTATCTAATTCCAAACCAAATTAATCAGCATGCAACACCAACACCCAATGCTTCTCACAGCAAACAATTCCTACACGCATAAAAAAATCCCCAAAATTCCCCCAAAATCCCCAAAATCACAAGAGCTCTACCCTCACAACAAAGCAAGAAACACAAACCGCGCATGCTCCGCCATTCAAATAATCAAACGAAAAACGCCAATTAAAATCATCAAAACAGAACTCAAAGCAAAAAAATCCTGATAAATAAAATGAAAAATGAGGACGCACATGCTTTTGCGGCTTGAGGGTGGAGTGAGTGACGGCTTGAGCTCCGATATCGCCCAATCCCCAAATGAAGCCGGAGCTAATCACCTGCGTTTTAACTGGATGCGTCGCTAAGCAATTCTGGTACCATTTCCACAACCTCAACATGCTCTTCTTCTTCCCGTCGATTTCAATCAGCTTAATCCAAGGGTTTTTGTTGAGGTTTTTTTCTCCAAATAAATTTGTATTGCAGAATATATTTTTCAGCGAGGAAACAAAGGTGGATTTTCTCTCTCTCTCTCTCTCTCTCTCTAATTATCTAATTCTAGGTCAATTCATCTGTTAATCAATGCTTATTGCTTAATAGTAGCATAATGAATAATTAAAATATAATTTACAATACATATACATTAAAAACTATATAAATTTATATTTATGGGACCATCAAAATTTACTAATTAAAATATTAATTAATTAATAAATTAATAATTATTAATGTATATTTTGATGAATGTTTTATTACTTTATAATAAATGAAATACTGAATTTACGAACATTTTTCAAACTTTCACTTAACTACTCCCTCCAATTCAAATTACATGTCTTCCTAAGCTTTGACATACATTTTAATAAATCAAAAAGTTACCCAAATGAACTTTAATTAATGAATCATTAATTTACTTTTAGTTATACATTTGTTATTTTCTAGGAGAAAACACTTCATATTCTTTAAGAATATGAAAAATTGTCAATCAATTTGCTTTGAACTCATTAATGCATACCTTAAATAGAAGGATAATTAATGTTTGATATGTCAAAACGACATTTAAATTGAAAAAAAAAAATTAAACTCCAAAACGACCTATATTTTGAATTGGAGGGAGTATTATATTATACAGTGTATGTATGTATATAAAATGAATGACCCAATTTGAATGAAACCTTTCAATCTCTCGAGTTATTATGATTCCTGTGTTCAATAAAATTTGGATGATACATCTCAGCTTTGATGGATTAGAAAATGTTGTCTCGAACTATCGAAATGAACTATGGAAATATAAATGTTTGCTATATTTGTAATATTATAAATTCAAGTTAACAAATTACTACTGTGGAGCGAGTTCGACCTATTATTTAAAATGAAATATTTTTTGTCTTACAAAAGAAATACTGAAAATATGGTATATCACACTTTATCATATCAAAAAGATATCCAATTTTTTAGTATCATACCATAAGATTTTGGTACAATAGTATACTCCAATCGTGCCTAATTTTTTTTGGGCCCACGTTTATTAGACCTAGGCGGATTCCTATTATGTTTAAGATTATGACTTGGTTGCTATGTATTTAATAGATGTTTCTCCTTGTAATAAGGAAATTCTTATCTAAATCAATTATCTAAATTCATTTTAAATAAGAATCTCCCTCTCGAGAGAAAACATATGCAGGAATTGATATCGGTTGTGTTGACTTATGATCTTGATCTTCCAAGAATACGATTCTCACTCTCTCTGTAGGTTTTCTCTGATGGGATAGAAGAAAACAGAATGTAGTACCGTTTCCTAGGGACCAGATCCCTTATATATAACCCTAATTAATTAGGTTATCCATTATTTATAATTTGGTCCCTCATCAAATTATAAAATATAACTTTTAGTATATTCATAATATAATAGCAATATACATTAATATATATATGTGCCCATAATTATTAGATTTATATCACAATTCCTACATATGCTATGTCACGTTTCCATGTTCCTGACGGTATCTATCAAGATATTGAACGACCGCCTGCAGATTTGTGGTGAAGTATAAAAGAGCAGTGGCGTTGCAAACTTTAAACTAAAAGAGGTCCTGTGCGAATTTGAAAAATTAGGCCCTTTATTAATATTTTTTAAATAAATAAATAATATTTATTTTATTACATTACATGATAAAAAAAGCAAGAAACTAATACATTCATTTAAAAAGTTTGGCTCTCCTTTCATGTTTTGAAACAAAATCATCAACTACACTTTCTTCATCAATTTCTTCCAAAAGTTCACTTTCAATCGCCATCAAAACAAGACCATTTAATCTTTCTTGAGATATAGTTGTTCTTAAATATGACTTGATTAACTTTAATTTTAAAAAGCTCATTTCTGCAGAAGCCACAGTAACAGGAATAGTTAATAAGATAAAAATATATATATATTGACAATATATAAATAATTACCTTGCCGGATAAGATGAGAATTCGAGAACTGGAAGATGATCGATGATTAATCAAGATGAATAAGATCAACACTTTGATATATTGAAGAGAAAAACTCAAGAAGAAAAAAAAACAAGGCTCGACTACTGCTCTGGATGAAAAGAGGTGTTACTATTGTTGTTAATTAAACTTGTATTCTCTCTTTAAACCACAATTAATAAAAAAAAGAAGATTACTTATTTTTTTTAAACGTTAGTATTGCCTTAAATTCGCTAATTGGGCCCTTTAATTAAGCCTAGAATTTCGCATGCATTAAACCAACAAATAGTTAATTCTTTTAAAAAAAAATTGAAAACTAGGATTTGAACCCATGCCTCTTTAAACATGGAACTAGCACTTTGCCAAATGTGCTACAAGGATACAAAATTTTCGGTATTAAATATATACATTTAATATATGGGCCTAAATAATTCTTGGGACCCCCAAAATTTGGGGGGCCTGCGCGATCGCGCACCTCGCGCGGGCTCAGAACTGCCCCTATGCATTGGGCTCGTTGGGATAAACTTTGCCAGCCTAAATCAATGGGAGGACTCGGGTTCAGAAAAGATATCAAATTTTGACACGATATGCGATTTGCCAATAGCAATTTAATGCTCTATATATCGTACCGACCCACTCCTTAAATGGACCAAATTGATTGTGACAATTATTATAGCTACGAGTCAACATAAAGTTGAAGTCTTGAATAGACTACACAACGACAACGGTAGGCTGTACACCGACATTAAAATGGAATACCAATCCCACATTTCAATATATATACAGTATATAAATATAAGAAGTACAATATGTTAGTGGAAATTTTGGATTGAGGCATTATTTATTAAAGACGTATATCATAAAAAAAAAAGAGATTACTTAGGAAATACATAGTCTAATGTTTTATAAAAAAATATTGTTCATACACCTCTTGAAAATTGCATATGTGATGCAACTTTTAAGTTTTGGGGTTAATTAATGCAAACTGTTATAAATTTGAACGAATTCTAACTTTTCAAGATGAAATTTTCCGATTAATTTGAGTTGTATTTGAATCCGAATTGGCTATACGTGGAACAGTAGGCCAGGCATCGTTACCTTCCTAGTGCCGATAATAAGAATTAGATACAAAACGATATATCACCTTAAAAAGAAATGACCTATATCCTTTTGTTGCGAGTGTTTTCGGTCCTCATTTCTCAATTTAATTGAAACCCATGATTCACTTTTGCAAGTTAAAAGATGGGTTTGTGAAGAATTCGCTATGTGAACCAAAATCATGACCTTCAAATATTAATATATACTCCCTCCGTCCACCAAGAGTATACAATTTTTGCCATTTCGAGCGTCCACAAAGAGTATACCACTTTCCTTATTTGGCCTATACCCCACACACATTTTTTATAATTAACCCCACCCCAACTCATTATTTACAAAAATACCTACTATTCCCTTCACTTTTTACCTTAAAAGTCAACAAAGTGGGACCCTTTCTCCACTCACTTCACCCTTTTTCTACTTTAACATTAAACAACACACTTTTCCTTAAAACTCGTGCCGTCCACCAAAGTGGTATACTCTTGGTGGACGGAGGGAGTATTTTTTTATATTATGTTTCAAATATTAAAGTTGTGTGGAAAGCCAAAACTTATTCAAAATTTATGTATTTACAATAATTAACCATAATATTTATTTACGTTGTTTGATTGGTAAGACAGTATCGTTTTCGAGTATACACGATTAAATTTTATTGAATTGAACAAGGATATTGTAATTACAAAGAATAAATAAATTAATGCTATAATTACGATATATTAAAAAAAACATGTAAAAAAATTATATAATTTAAACAGTTATTATATTGTTTCTGACAATTAACGCGTAGAAAAAGAACTGCATAAAATTGATGTAATATTAATATTATACAGCCATATTTATGGCAAACACAATTGGCAATGTATATTAAATAATCCAATTAATAATAATTGCAGAAAAAATAATGAGCTCTGCTTTTTTACAGATACAAATATAGAATATTCCACTTATTTTTTCCCCATCCCATAATTCAGCAAAAATCTCAATCCCATTTTGATAAAAAACCTGTGATCCGACGCCCTCGAGAGAAAACAATTTTGCAGCTGAAATCGGAGCTTAATCTCGGAGGCGTCGCCGGAATTTCCTGACGCGGCGGCTCCGGTTGTGATCACTGATTTTTATCCGGCGAGAGATTTTTACTTTTTTTAGAATTAGGGAGCGAAAATGGTGAATGCGATGGTGGAACGAGCTACCAGCGACATGCTGATCGGTCCAGATTGGGCGAGAAATATCGAGATCTGCGATATCTGCAGTGCCGATCCTGTGTAATTTTCTCAGTTGCATATTGTTTTTATTTTTTACCAGCTCTTTTAGTGTAATGATTGCTTGGATTTCCTTTTTTTTTTTTTTTTTTCCACTGTGCTATTTGATTTAATGTATTGGATTAAATGAAGACGAGCTTTATAATTGTGTTTGCAATGATTATTAGTTATTGGAGCTAGCTGGTTAGCGGAAATGGCGATTTTCGTGATGATTTTTGAATGTCACTGACTTGAACTACTGTTTGATCTTGTGTTGATGACGATCTTCGTGATAATTTTAGGATGTCACTACTGTTTGAAGATATTGACCTTGTTAGTTGTTTTTAGGAGTTTATCAGACGATTTGCTTTATGATCGGTGTAACTTGTAGCCATTTTCATATCTCAGATTGATGAATGGTAGATGATTAAGTGCCCTAGCTTCCCTATTAATGATAAGTATAAATAATTTATGATGCGTAGAGTAGTTTGTATACTATAGTCTGGCACTAGTTGAAGGAGGGGCCTGTTTAGAGATCTGGGATGATTTATATCTCCGTGTTAATCGAACTAATTAGTTTCTTAATTCATGCTGAATGCGAGCAATTTTTGGATTTGTAGCTTCATTTTGTTATATGCATTCTTGTTGTTCCTCTGTGAGCTCATGGTCTCTCTTGTTGTATCAGACAAGCAAAAGATGTTGTTAAAGGTATAAAGAATAAACTACGTAGCAGACGGCCCAAAGTGCAGCTCCTTGCCCTGACTGTAAGCTCGACTTTTCTTTCATAAACATTTTGCGGCTCCTGTAGTAACAGTAATATCATTGCAACAATCACAGTAAGGTGAAAATTAAGAGTACTCCGGCATCAGGGTAACTGAATAGCTCCTTTCTCATATCTATTTATGTATGTGATTCATGTGGCAATAAAGGTTTCCTTTAATCACGTTTAGTTCTCACCCCTATGCCATAGAGCATTGAAAGAATTGTCCACAGCTAAAGAATCTTCATAGGAAATGCATCTCATTTTGTGCACTTAGTCAGATGTTAAATATTGGGGTTTTGTTTTATTTCTAGCTATTGGAGACCATTGTGAAGAACTGTGGTGATATTGTCCATATGCTTGTTTCTGAGAGGGAGGTGCCACGCGAGATGGTGAAAATTGTGAAGAAGAAGGTAGTTTAATTCAAAATTACGGCAACCATTAGTTTCCCTTACCAAATAAGTTACCAGAATTTATAATAATGCAAAATTTATCTTTGCAGCCGGACTTTCATGTGAAAGAGAAGATATTAATCTTAATATATACTTGGCAAGAAGCCTTTGGAGGACCAAGGGCAAGATATACCCAATATTTTGCAGCTTATCAGGAGTTGTTGGTATGCCATACTAGCATAATCACGGCTTACTTATTACTTGCTAGTTTACATTTTTTCATGCTCATTTTACCAAGATGTTACTTATTTCTGCTATCTATGTCATTTTTCTCAGCGCCTTGGAGCAGTTTTCCCTCGAATTTCTGAGGCGGCAATACCAGTTTTCGCACATCCATCTTACCCGCAAAGTATTGGTAATTCTGAGTCTAGACCGCCTCCAGCTGATTCATCCGTCGAAGCTGAATTTCCAACATTGAGGTGCTTTATTCTTAACTTCTCCCTATATTATGAATTTTACGTCTGAATAGAGTTTGTAACTAATCCTTTGGTACCTGGTGGCATTATTTGAGTTTTTGAGCATTGACTGGGGTTTTATGCTTGGAGAATATGTATTCCAAAGAACAGAATATTTTCTTGGAAGTTTGGTGATGAGGTTGAATTGAATTGAATTTTATCAAAACGAGGAACTAGACTTTCTGTGCAATTGCTTCTGGTATCATGTTAGCTGTGGATTTTATTACTTATTGTAAGAAATGAAATATTGGCTATGCCTTAGTTGAGTTAATTGAACTTGTTAAGGTTTTCAGCTCATTTTGTTTGATGAATTGAAACTGTAATGGGTTGCGATCACTTACTTGAGATATCATGTCTTGACTCACCATTCCCTTTTTTTCTTTAATGGAAGCTTCCAGTTGATCTTCACTATTATTTTGGATATCTGAGTTAATGCTGCATGAAATATTTTATAGGTTCTTATACTTCTATGCATTGTTTTACTGTCTTGGTGGTTGGAAATGATCATCTTAAAAAGAACTGACTGTAGTTCTTTCTATGTTAGCCCGACAGAAATTGAAAATGCACGTGGTATTATGGATGTCCTTGCAGAAATGCTGAACGCTATAGGTCCTGATAACAAAGAGGTATGAGGAATTCTAGAATGTTAATTTTTCTGACCATCAGTCCTTACAGCTGGCATAGCTTAGTCAAAATTGGTTGTATATACTTTACGGGATCGGAGTAGTTCTTGTAAGTTGTAACAAGATTAACAAGTACCTCTTTGAGAATTTATATTTATTTTTTGTTTTCTTGGTGGCAGGATGTAAAGCAAGATCTCATTACTGATCTGGTGGAGAAGTGCCGTACCTATAAGCTTAGAGTGGTACATCTTGTTAACTCAACAACGTAAGACCTGTTTACCACATCCTGCTTTTGACGTGTATTTCTCTAGTCTCGAGTTGTATATCTGGATGGATTATAGGATAATGAACAAAGTCTTGAGACTGTTTACTTATGTTGGTAACGGTATCACCAACTAATAGATAACATGGCTTTAGTTGGTCAAGGATGCTGTTTCAATGTCTTTTCCTCCGCTTCAGTTATTTCAGCTTATTTATTATTCTGCTTTTGTTGTTGGTTTAACAGTCATGCTCCTTTCCGTTTTCTGTGATGTAGGGATGAATCACTACTATGTCAAGGCCTGGCTCTAAATGATGAGTTGCAACGTGTACTGGCTAAACATGAATCAATTTCATCTGGCTCTATCCCTGTTCAATCAGAGAACAGAAAACCTGAACCTTCTCAAGCCTTGGTTAGCGTTGATGCTCCTCTTATCGACACTGGTGATAAACAATCAGAAAAAGGGTAATTGCTGCTATCCTAGTATAAAAAATATATTGATGTCGCAATTTCCCAACTTGCTTGATGGTTGTGGTTTGCCTGCTCTGGTTCATATCACATAATTGTTACTTTAACGTGGAGTGTTAAGCTATTCTCAAGACTTCTGCCTGGGTCATTTAAGTGGAGGGAACAGCATCTTTGCTTTCTCAGTCTCAGATAATCATTTTTCTAATTAAATTTCTTATTTGAGCGGTCACAAATTAGTACGTCGTCTATCTTTTTGTACTTGTCGGTGTAAAATTTAAGTGTGCGCAGAATCTGCATACCGGAATATCGGCACTAATGATGATTGATTATACTGATACATAAAAGCATGGGGTCTGAAGCTCTAAGAATTTAGGATATCAAGCTTTGAACTTGTTACCTTTTTACTTGTGTTGTACTGTTTCTTGCTTTTTAAGTGCTTGAATTGGGTGTATCTATCTTCTAAGATGCAAATATCACTTTCAGATCGACGTCGGGAACTAATTTGGAGACGCAAATGGTGCTCACTGCTCCTCCCGCAACTAATGGCCAATTGACAACTACCACAAAAGTTGATCTTTTGAGCGGAGATGATTTCAACTCGCTGGCACTTGTTCCTTTGTCGGAGCCTCAGCCAACGAGCCCCGCTGCGTCCCAGCAGAATATTCTTGCTCTAGTTGATATGTTTCCACAGAGCAGCAATCAATCTTCAAATTCCAATGGACAAGAAGCCTATTCTTCATCATCTCATTTCCAGCAACAAAGTAATGGCCATTCTCCACAACCTTCTCTTCTCCCGAACGGGAGCAATTCCAGTCTGCTGGCACCGCAACACGACCAGTCGACTTACTCGCAAGGACCTGGCTTTGCGTGGAATGGTCAGACGAACCAGCAACAACTGCCAGAATCACCAGTTTACGGTATGTCCCTTCCAATTCCGATAAAGAACAAATTGAAATTCCTCCTCTCTTTTGGAAGATCCCATTGCATGAACCGAACGGGCCATGATCTAAAGTTCTCGATCGATGCAATCTTGTTTATCTGTTTGTCTTAAGAGGCAAGGACAAAAACTTGTGTGCATCCGGATGTACGGTGCATCTACCCTAATTAAATCCAACTAATGTTCATTAATCACAGTGAAGATCTAATTAGGGCGAATGCACCGTGCATCCAGATGTACCAAAATGTGCTTCATATCTGAGTTCATATATTTCTATTTGTAGGTTCTGAAAGTAGCAGCGCTTTTCCTCCTCCCCCATGGGAAGCCCAGCTGGACAACAGCATGCCAGCCATTAGCCAACCGCAAGAATCGCAACTCTCGCAAGCGACGGCCAACGGCTTCCAGCCATCGCCTAGTGGGGCCTACTTTCCACCAGCCCAAACCGAGCCGCCAAACAACCCGGCCGTCGGACCATACATGCATCCAACCCACCCGGGCAACCACCAGATGATGGGCGCGTATCATCAACCAACGCAACCCGACCAGATGGGATACGCGTATCCCCAACAAATGCACGGCAACCAAGCGGCCGCCTACGGCTACGGCAACGGCAACGGCCACGGCTACGGCTACGGTTACACCCCCGAGCAGATGCACAACGCCCAGTATCTCCACCAGAACATGTCCGGCTTGTCGTTGAGGGACGGCGGCGGCGGCGCGTCGTCGTACCCCGTGTCAGCGATGTCGTACGTGCCGTCGGGGAAGCCGACGAAGCCGGAGGACAAGCTCTTCGGAGACCTTGTCGACATCACCAAATTTAAACCAGCAAAAGCAGCTGGTTAAACTGGGCAGCTGCTTCTTGTGTTGTGCTTTGGTATCTCTAAATTACCTTTTTGCCCTTTTTTGGCCATTTTTTTTGGTATTTTTGTTGGTTGGTTTGGGCGACATCATTATTTGTAATTGGCCTGCATTCACCTCTCTCTCTAAATAAATGGGGAAGAAGCCATTCTTTGAGGGTTAGGGCTTCTTTTTCTCTTTTTAGTGTGCACCATTTTTTAGCATTTCCCTGCAAGGAAACGCAACAATTATACACATTGAATGAAAAAAAAATACAAATATGCAATGTATGTATTATTGGACCTTTTTAATTGCATGAATGAAGTTCGTCTTAATAAATTGGTCGATTTTCGACCTAAAGGCTCAATATGACTTACTATTAAGTATGTACATGTGGTTCCCATCAAACAAAACGGTTCTTACAAACACAACTCAAACTCTATAAAAACTATAACTCGTATTTTTAAAGTAAATATCCGAAAACAAGAGTCTTATTAGGGTCGAGTCATGTGACACGATTTTAAATTTTTTTGTATTAAATTGACAAAATAAAATAAAAAAGATATCAATAACCGCATCATTAAATCTAATCTCTAGTTTGCAATAAAATAAAATGAATAAAAAATGCTTCGTACAGACCAAGTTAGTTCTTTGACAATATTTTTTGTGTTAAATTACGAAAAATCATAAAAAAAGTCCTTTGGCGCTCTTAAATCTAATATTCAAAAAATAAAAGAGAAAATTACAAATTAAATCATGAACTTTATCCCATTTTGCAATAACAACGTGACTTTTGGATCTTTGCAATTAAATATACAAACTTTCAATTTTTTGCAATTAGAACATGGGTGTTTTTTTTCGGCGAACGGAAAATCGAGTCAGGACCAAATTTATCCTACGGGGACTTAAAAATGCCCCGTCAAAACGACGTCGTTTTAGGGTAAATTCGGTGCTGACTTGATTTTCCATTCTATGGAAAAAATACTCATGTTCTAATTGCAAAAAATTGAAAGTTTATGTATTTAATTGCAAAGACCCAAAAGTCATATTGTAATTCAAAATTAGGTAAAATACATGATTTAATTTGTAGTGTTCCCAAAATAAAATAAAGGTGGATTAGTATTTTCTTAATGTTGAAAGTAAAACACCAAATTTGACAATGAACTGGAAAAAAGAAAGAACTGCAATTGCTTAACATAAACTGAAACAGATTAAAATAAAATAAGAATAAAAATAAAAATAAAATAAGAATAAAATACAACAAAGCTTTGAAAAAATCATAAATCAAAATAATCTGTCTCTTCTCTGTCTGCTGCTTCTCTTGATTATCGATTCCCCCATTTCACAACTGATTTACGGGAAACTTCCCATTTCTTGATCGCCTCGAAACAGTAAAATTCCATCTCCTAATATTTTCTTTTAGCTCGAAAATTAAGAATTCGCGTCTCTGTTTACTCGCTTTTTGAAAAGAATTTAATGATACATCTGGAATTTCTCTTCCAATCCTCGAATTTTCCAATTTTAAGTTTTTCTGGGGATGTGTGGTGATGGGTTGGGGGGTTTTGATCTAATTTAATTGCTGATTCATATATGATTATCTTCACTTGATGCAGTTCTTGCACAATCATCGAGGTCGCATTTGATTTCGATTACTAGGGCTGATAATGCAGGTTAATTTTGCTCTCTTGAACTTCAATCCATTTCTCTTACTTGAAATTTGTGAAATTGATCGAATGTTTGGGATCTAGGCGTCAAGGGCAAGGCTTTTCAAGGAATACAAAGAAGTGCAGAGAGAGAAATCAGCTGATCCTGATATTCAATTGGTTTGCGATGATTCCAACATATTTAAATGGACTGCTCTTATAAAGGTGGTTTTGGGTTTTCTTGTTTTCATGAATAATTTTTGGGGGAAAATTGAGGATTTTGATTATTTAGGTTGCTTGATTTTGTTGTTGTGTTAAGGGGCCATCAGAAACACCTTATGAAGGTGGAGTTTTCCAGCTTGCGTTTTCTGTGCCCGAGCATTATCCTTTGCAGCCGCCTCAAGTTCGGTTTCTGACCAAGATTTTCCATCCAAATGTGCATTTCAAGGTAGTTAATGTCGCTTTCGGTTGTTGTTGATGGCCTAGTTTTGTTAGATAGTGTAAGAGATCTTTTTCTTGCTTTTGTGTCGCGTGGTTTCTGAATGGCGAGGGGAATGAAATGTGTTATGATATCTGTAGTTATAAAGTTGAAGTTCTGCTGTGGCCAAAACTGTCCCTCGAAAAGTTACATTTCAGGGTAGTCAATGTCGTTTTAGATTGTCCTAGATGGCCTTGTTTCATTAGATTGTGGAAGAGATCTTTTTCTTGCTATTGTGTCGCGTGATTGCTGAATGGCGAGGAGAACGGAATGTGTGAATCTGTGATGAAATCTGTAGTTAGAAAGTTGAAGTTCTGTTGTGGCCAAAACTGTCCCTCGAAAAGTTACATTTCAGGGTAGTCAATGTCGTTTTAGATTGTTCTAGATGGCCTTGTTTCATTAGATTGTGGAAGAGATATTTTTCTTGCAATTGTGTTGCGTGATTGCTGAATGGCGAGGAGAACGGAATGTGTGAATCTGTGATGAAATCTGTAGTTATAAAGTTGAAGTCTGGTTGTGACCAAAACTGTCTCTTGAGACGTACATTTCAAGGTAGTCGATGATGTTTTAGATTGTTGTAGATGACCTAGTTTCGTTAGATAGTTCAAGGGATCTTTTCCTTCTATTGTGTTGCGTGATTGCTGAATGGTGAGGAGGATGAAATGTGTGATATCTGTAGTTATGAAGTTGAGGTTAGGTTGTGACCAAAACTGTCCCTCGAGACGTATATTTCAAGGTAGTCAATGTCATTTTAAATTATTGTAGGTATAGTTCAAGAGATATTTCCTTGCTATTGCATCGCGTGATTGCTGAATGGTGAGGAGAATGAAACGTACGATGATATCTGTATTTATAAGGTTGGATTTATGTTTCCGACCAAGATTTTGCATCGAAATGTACATTCAAAACGTAGTTAATGTCGTTTTAGATTGTTGTTGATGGCCTAGTTTCATTAGATAGTTCAACAGATCTTTTCTTGCTATTGAGTCCCCTGATTGCTGGATGGTGAGGAGGATTAAATGTGTGATGATCTATTTAGTTATAGAGTTGTTAGTTGATTGAGCAATGTTTGTATTAGCTTTGGAAGTGATGGATAGAGCTTGTAATCTCGTTTGAGTTTGTTTGTATACCGATTTTTGTTCAGTTTTAGTTGGTTTAACTTATTACATTCGAATGAAACTGGTGAATATGGGGTTGGATTTGGGTATAATGATACATAGTCTTGGTTTCATAGTCAAATAGGTAGTTTTCGTTTTCCATACGTTACAGGTCTGATTCTTTTGTTACTGGTCAAGCTAAGTATCTCCGATTAATATCACGTGGCTTGTAGTACAATCGAGGCAGTGCTGAGTGGGTGTCTGAAAATAGTAGGAGGCTTCCGACGTGAGACAATGAATAACTTTAGACATAGTTCCTCCTCATCTATGCGTTGTTGGATGCGTTGTCGAGAAACATTTCCTAATTCATTGGTTCTATGATTAGTAATAGGAAAACGTCTTAGATTCTTCCCGTGCTTACGATTGCACAAAACTGTTGCTTCTTTAATATGTATAATTTGATACAATTTCTCCGGTTATAATATTATTTCCTTCGTTTTTAATTTATGCAGACGGGTGAAATTTGCCTCGACATCTTGAAGAATGCTTGGAGCCCCGCGTGGACGCTGCAGTCAGTTTGTCGGGCTATAATAGCGTTGATGGGTCATCCAGAGCCCGACAGCCCACTTAACTGTGATTCAGGTATCGTTGTTTGTATTTTCGTCTACTTACGTATCTGCTTCATTCAGTTTTACGGCCTTTGTTCGAAAACTAGATAAAAATAGTAAAAATAGGAAATGTATCAAAATAGCCATTCTCATATAGTAAGAATTAAAAATAGCCCCTCATTTCACGAATTCGCACGTGCAAATTCGTGAAATAGGAGGCTATTTTATTAAATCTTTTTATATTAACGGACCAATTTTTTACTTTTACCATCTTAAAATGACTATTTTAATAGTCGTCTCTAAAGAGGAACCCTAATTACAAATGGATGTACCGTAAATCCTCGCTTTATTCTTGTGTAATAATGTTCTTTCAAATCATTTCATCGATTCCTACGTACATTCTCCGATTGCCTAGCTATTCCCGTTGATGTTGATGCTCCTCGTTTTTTGTCTTTTTCTCGAAGGTAACCTTCTCCGGTCGGGCGATATCCGAGGATACCAATCGATGGCTAGGATGTACACCAGACTTGCAGCCATGCCCAAGAAGCAGTGACCACTTCTTCCTCTTATTTATTTGCAGAAAACTCATTTATTATTATTCAGATACATACACATGCTGTAGTCAGTTGTACTCTCATGCATTGTGATGGTACATTTTAACATCCTCTATTCCAAAATAGTAACGTCTTACCAATAAAATTGCGCTTTGTTTTGTATATATTTTTTTGGGTTTCTTTCTTTTTGTGATATTTTTCCATGCTACCCTAATTTCTCAATCGAATTTCGTGTCCGGCTGGAAAAAATATTTGTGTTTTAAGGGTTTTTTTTTTATTTTTTATTTTTTAATATTGTAAAATTTTGGGCGTGTTTGTTTTCCTAAAGATTTAGAGAATTGCGTTACTATTGAAACGATATATTTCCTCTGTCCCATTACAAATGTCCATTACACCATGAGGTTAAGGGGTATAAAGATTAAGAAATAAATATTTAGGGAATATTTAAGTTAGATAAAGTAGGGGTAAAGAGAACTAAAAATGATAAAATAGGTAAGAGAAAAATGAAAATATAATTAAATAATGATAAAGTAGGAAAGAAAAAATGAAAATGATAAAATAGGAGAGATTCCCCTGCTTTTTGGGCACAAAAATTAAGAAAATGTGTCAAATTTTTGTTTTTTTTGGAAAGAGTGATCTCAAAAAAGAACTAATAAATTTTTGATTGGACTAATAAATTTTCGGAAAGGGTGATCTCAATTTTTTGAGTTTTATGTACCAACAGTCAAATTTAGTAACTCAAAATAGAACTAATAGATTTTTGATGAGGCGAAGGAGTAAAACACATCTAGAATCAAAATTGAGTCAAAATTATCGAAGTTTGTCAAAAATCAACCCTATATATTAATATGTATCAGTATTAATACAATTAATGGAACACAAGAATTAAATAGTTAGGTTACTAGAATCAAAAGGTGTGTGTGTGTGTGTGAGAGAGAGAGAGAGAGAGACTTTTACATTGTTGAATAAAATGTAGCACTAAATGCTAGTATTTAATTTTGTAGTGAAATGTAAATATATATGCAGTCAATGAAGGAGCTGAAATTAAAATATATACTAACGATTTGCTGGAAATTTGGTTAAGCTATATATATCACAAGATACTATTTTTGATGTAGCAAAGTCCTAATTTCTATAACGTTTTTCAACAAAAATAATACTAATAATTTTGGGACCACTGCACTTTTATGCAGCAATAATACAACCTTGCACTGGCTGTTCGTACACAAAACTTTCTATATCAATCATGGCCCTAGCTCATTCAATGATGCATGGGGTTTTCATTCAAATTACAAATTATAAATAAATAAATAATACATAATAATTCAAATCATAAATAATGGTATATGGACGTCTATGGGAAGATTAAAAAAAATTCCTATCTAAATAAAATGCATTGTCACAAAAGAGGCTTTTTTGTTTATATATATTGTCCAACATGATGATAATCAATTGTGACCAATTAAATTAATAAATTTTAAATTAAATTAGTTCCAATATACTAGGAGCGTTTACTATTGAGGATTAATCTAACCAGATCAGAATAGTATAAGCTAATCCATTAGTTACTAAGATCAATTGGAACTTTGGAATATCTCAAGGTTTTTGATGAATTATATGATTTGAGCTATCTTGATTGATTCATGTTCTATTTAGATTGTGGTAGGATTAGAGAAATGATCCGAGTAATAATGGTTAAAATATTTAATCATGTAAACTATCTATTATGAGAAGTAATCACATGTTTAGGATCGATTTAAAATATCCCATTTTTAAGGCATAGATGGGTATACTAAAGGATTAATTATGTAATTTACTTTTGTAACTTATGTTTCTCTTAAATTTAGGAACTAATTAAAGCACTATCACCTTAATTTAAAACATAATTTATTTTAATTTTGATTGGAAGACATCTTTAAAAAAATACGCGTACTGCCCTAAGAATACTTTTAATTTGCAGATATAATTTTCTTAAATTAAACAAAACACTTTAATTAATATTGATTAATGATTATTATAAGCATTTTACTGTAACTTTTATATTGAATTTTTATCATCTTAGTTTTGTTTCGTTCGTTTTATTTCTTGCGTTGATTGTTTTTGTTGCTACCCAAATTCATTTTAATACTTTCTAATTTCTATAGTGAATGGTATAACTTATTTTTCAAACACAACATGAATTAACTAAACACGTTCAAATGCATAATCATTTTAGAAAACGCATTCTTTTTACATTATATTTAATAATGTTTTATTTCGTGGATTATCCATTTGAAATTTGTCCCCTCTTTTTTTAATTATTATTAGCAGCAACTAAATATTATTAGTACTACGCATTTCGTATTTTCTCCGACGTTTTAATTATATATTTTCGTGCATTTTTAAATCCTAAACTCCATCCTTAATTTTTTGAATCAACGCGGTGTGCATGCATCTATTGACTATTAATTACTTATTTATATACCATCTACAAAATTTTGTATTTATAAATTACACATAATATGTATAATAATTTACTTATATATATTGGGACCAATTAATAAATCATGTCTTCCAAATGTTGACCACGTATTCAGGTTTTAGAAGAATGTAGAGAACTATTGAAGAAAAATCCAAATATCCAAACCTGATTCCTTATCTTCAGATATATATATACAAATTGGAATCATCTTTTCTCTTTAGGACTTATAAATTGGTTGGAGATTTCTAGCCACGAAATACTTAATTGGCTAATATTATAAACTACAATTAAATTATTTTGGTGATCTAGTTAATTAGTAAAATTATTGCTCATATATAGTTTATAAATTATGTCGATAGAATTGATATTTTTTTAAATCTAGAAATTAGTATAATTTTGATATATATTACTCATAATACAACTTTTACAAGTCCTAAATAACTTTTATCAACTTTTTTGAAAGATTCAATTTGTATTTGGTTAAATTGTTATTAAATGATCGGACTTGGTCGTTGAATTAATTTATTTTATTTCGAATTAAATATCGACTTCAACATATCTATTTAGTCTTTCTACATATATTATAAATTGTATCCTATTAGTAGTGGAGTGAATCATATTTTTTAAATTATTATCAATATATATCTAATGGGGCGGCCCTCACTTTTACAATGCACCTATTTCAAGTCGACAACTGAATATTAATTTATTTAATAATTACAAGCGGCTTTTTTTGGACTTTAGTATGAATCTAGGTTTTTGGACGACATTTTTTATTCTTTTTTAATAGTTACGGCCCTCTAATTTATGTCGTACATGGAATCACTTGGAATTTATCCAAATTTTGTATATGTGTCGATTTAATTTAAGGATCGATATAACTTCATGCACATGATTTGATTGATATAATTAATATAAATACAATTGTACTCACTTTCTATTTTCATTATATATAAATTCGTGCTGATAGGTCTATATCAATTATTAGCATATAAGCAATTTTCTTCTTCTTTATTTTTCTCTGGGTTGGTATATGTATCTCTGTCTTCAATAATATCTATGTTTCATACTATAATTGTTACGTACTTTTTCTAAATGGCTCCCACTATTAAAAATTTGGTCCACACGTATATATATACGTTATACATAAATTTTGTAATTATTTTGATATTTTTTTTTATATCCGGCAATTGCTACGTACGTACTCATACGTGGGCCACATGATATATATATATATATATATATATATATTCCAATTTCGATTTCAAGTTCATCATTAGAAAGTTAAGAAATCACATCTATGATGATATGGTTTTGTGTATTTTTTTGAAGGGCCCAATCCTCAAAGATCCAAAATTTACTTATTTAATTTGAATTACGTTAAATTATGTTCACTTGGCTCAAGAGGAGGCAATTATTCAATTAAACAAGAAATAAGTGTCCAAGCGGACGCGCCACACCAGACTTCGACTGAAATACAATTCTGGTAGAGCCAAACGTTATAGTTAGCTCACCAGATCTGATGAATAAGAATGTCAGTTTCGAGGTATATTCAGTAGATCACAAATCAAGCGACAGAAAGAATGCCAGGTCTGGATATATTTTTTCATTTTACGCTTTAGACTGAGTATACTATTTTTCATATAAAATATTTTTTCATTAAATTTTTGCATTATAAGTTTTAACGAGAGCTCGATCGAAATGGTTCTCCTAATGGGTCTCGTAGTGTTAGGTTTAATTCTTAGCCTATAAATAAGGCATTCATGTACAATCAAAGGAACCTTGAGTTGAGGTTTGATGAATATAACATATCTCTCCTCTATTATATTCTTCATTGAAATTAAAACAAATGTTTCCCCAAATCAGCAAGTGAAATCGTTAGAAATGAAATCGTTACTCTATAATCAGATTAAGGTTATAATTTTAAGATTCGGAATAGTGCGTTAAAATCTTTTAGAATAAAATAAGAATAAAATTGGTGTGGGCTATATAGAATATCATATTTTTATTTAATAAATTAAATTATGTATATATTAATGCATCCGAGATGGTGACCAGCTTCCAACTTATGAGTTATGACTTGTATATGTCAAAGATGACATATGATGGCTGAAGCATCAACCTTTTTAATTTCAATTCTTAGTATAGGTGTTATACATGTTATGAAATATATATATTTTAATTATTTTTGTATATTAATATATACTATGTCTAAATTATAAATAATATACATCACCTATAAATATATATTTTTAATTACAATTATATGGTAAATCATGCATGAAACATGTATGTATTCGTAGACGAGGAATCTAAATATAACATGTGGGCTCTCTTTTCACATTCTCTAAGAAAGATAGTCCTATGATTTGAAGAGAGAGAGAGAGAGTTATAATAATTTTTTCAAAATATTACTGTAGCAATATAATTAATGGAGAGAACTAAGAGAAGTACTAAAGGAAGACATTAATTATGAAAAATGTCATATTCTCCAAAACCGTACGTGTAAACTATTTTAATCTTCACGCATATACGAAAATGGCTGGAAAAATGCATTTGGATCCTCTCTTCCAAATTCTATGTTCTACAGTTCCACTCATTGTTTCACTATCAATTTTTATATTATTTTAATCTTTTTTCTTTAGTTTTAAAATACTGTGGTTTAATTTATTTTTACAATTATTAAGTGGGGTTCACAAAAATCCATACTGGGGGTTCACTAATTAACCCGTATTTTTAGTTTGTTATTCCATAATTAGGATATATACTTTTTTTTAATTGCAAATTTTTATAATAGAGATTAATTATGATTCAATGTGTAATAGTAATAAATTTTTATTTAATAATGAATATTATTAAAATAATAAAATTAAGAGTGCGATGCGAATAATGGGACATATAGATTGTGGGACTGCATATGATCTCATCCCGGAACAAAATGAGAAAGAAATAGAGAATTAATATATGTGAGTTGGAGAATTATTTTGTAAAATTTCAAGAATAATAATAATAATAATAATAATAATAATAATAATAATAATAATAATAATAATAAT
>JAYJMF010000073.1:1398278-1430195 GCA_036873715.1 Salvia sclarea
AAAAAAATGATATATTTATTAATTTTAATTGGTAATCAAAGATTATAATCCTAAAAATTATATATTTATTATTTAATTTAAAATTTTAAAATTAAATTTATAATTAAATTGAAATTGAATTTAATTTCGGGAAATTCGGATAGTCCCACTTGGGATTCGGGACTCCCGAGTTCCGAAACTTTCCAAAACCCAAGTCCCGGTCCCGATCCCGAAAAAATTGGAACTCGGGGTCCCGAATCCCGACGGGACTCGGGACGGGATGGGACGAAAATTTCTCAAATCCCGGTCCCAAATTCTCACCCCAGCGTACGTATGTAAGTGCGGGCAAAAAGCATCTCCTTTAATATATTTTAAAAATTTAGACGAAAACCACTTTTGTCCAATACTGGGTTGCTCTAACAATCAAATTCAGTTAAATAACGTCGTTTTGTGTAAAAATGGAAAGGCTTCAATGTCATTAATTACTCGATTTTATTTTATTTGACAATTATCGAATTTTATTCAAACACTTATTCCACAAATTAAGATTTTCGTTTGCTAGACACAAATTCTATACAAAAAAAATTGATTTAGATTTTGAAAATAACATCAATTTTTAAGGCACTGTTTTGTAAATATCAAAAGTATGGTTTAATTATGAAAAAATAGACATACGTTAATTTAATCTAGAAAGTGATAGTAACCTTATAATATATGGGTAGTTATTATGTTTGTATGTAAGTATCAATAAGTTTCCCTAAAAACGTTTAAAAAATAATAAATTTTCCCAAAAAAAAATAATCAATGCTTTAGTTCTGCTAAGCTTGAATAGGCATCTACGACTAATCTAATCGGAAAACAATGTTATTTACTTATTTTCTTACTTGAGATTTGTGACAAGTTGAATCACGAATCAGTTAGTTATTTTGCTAAAGCACAAATAGTGTTTGGTTGCAAAAGAAGTTGATTTTTTTCCTAAATAAAAATAAAATAAAAAACCTTGGATTTGTTGATTTTCCACCATTTTTGGAATTTGAATGGGCTGGAAAGTCTTCAAAGTGGTTATGCATAATTTGAGAAGGATTAATAGGATTTTATTAGTTAGGATTGTTACAAAATCACCTAAAACTACGTAGATAGATATGGTACTCTCATCTCACTAGCAAGTCATCATTTTCTTAGCAGAGTTTTCTCTTCTTCCCCAAAATTTATAGCAAACAAATCTGTTTAAGAAAATTAATTGGTAATTAGCTTTCTCAAACTCGAATCTCTTTGTTTTTTAGCAAAACTCGAACATCTTTGTTAAGCACTAGCTCGTAGCACCAAATTTTTGGAGTGAGTAATCTTATTTTATTTATCATATTTTCCTTTTAATTTTTCTAATATGTGTGTTCTTTTGTGGCAGATCATTTTCACTTATGGGGATCACTGCGTATGATGCATCGTTAATTTAGGGATGATAATTTTGTTTTAGTATAGTAGAATTAGATAGACAGATTGAAAACACTAGACATAGAAAATGGGATTTAAATATTTGATGATTTTGCTGTCACTACAACTAGTTTTATGCAGCAGAATGGTAGTTAGTGGCTCATTTTCAAGAAATGAGTCTGTGAAATTTGACAGGGAAACTAACCTTCACAATAATCATGCAATTTTCAGCATTAAGGTAGGTTTACTCCCTTTCATTTCTTCTTCACTCACATCATTGTTTTTCTGTGAAAATAAGACAGATAAAACAACAAAATTCATTGTTTTTTTTCTTCACATTTTTCTTTTCCATTTTTGTGATATGTAAAGAGTGAAGATGGAGACATCATTGATTGCATAGATATCTACAAGCAGCCAGCTTTTGACCATCCTGCATTAAGGAATCACAAAATCCAGGTAAAAAAAATATATATATTTTTATCTTAATTAAAGCTTGTGTAATTACTCCATGCAACACACAAAGTTAATAGAGGCAACTATGAAAATAGCCACTTTAGTTTTATAAAGAAATAACTATTATTGGCTTAACGTACTATTTTGCTCTTAATTAATAACAAATTCAAGACTAAATCCACGAGTTTACCTTAGGGCAATTCACGACTAATCTCATTCTTGATCACGAAATCGCCCTATTTAGATACCAATTCACAATTAAATCCTAAATTAAGTAGCAAAACAACGAGAATGACTATTTTATCAGTTTCACTCTAACATATATTGTACATAAGAGAAATGGTTTTTTAGCTATTAACACTATGTGAGTCTCACACAGATGAGCCCGAGCCAAAGTCAGAACCGGAACCACTACATAGAAATGGAAACCGAGACAAGAGAAGGCTCTCCCGCCACCGTGACATCACAAATATGGCACAATAACGGGCGTTGTCCGAAGGGGACAATCCCCATCCGGAGAGCAAAGACGAAGAAACATCCCAACTACGGAAGGAAAAGCCCCGTGTTTCCTCATCACAACGGGCTTCGCCAGAACTACTCAGTAAGTGTGCAAACATATTTAGGTTGTCCCAAAAAGACAAATTTACCTTTAAAAATTTAGCCAGCTCAGTGGGCTCCATCATTTTACACACGGACAACAATATTTCTTTGATATTTGAGATCATTTTGAATTGATTATTGAAAATGCAGTTGGGAATACTGCACACAGAAGGGTATGCCTACATAGGAGGCAAAGGGGATATAAAGGTTTATAATCCAAATGTGGAGTTAGATGATGAGTACTCCACTTCAAGGGTGGCGCTCAAGACCGGCCCTTACGACGACTTTGAGGCCATGGAGTCGGGATGGCAAGTAAGTTGCAACAACTGTATACGTTCAGTGCAATAATATTCATGCAACAATAAGCAGCAATACAAGTTAAAAGACATAGAATATACGGATTTCATCTGGTCATCGATCTTACCATGATAAAGGGCAGAACATTAATTCATATTTCTCATCAATATATGCACATATTCCTACTCCTACATATCCTCTTGAATATTGTTTTAATTTTACCATGGTGTCAAAATAAAATGCACCTCAATCACACTTCTCTTGTGAAAACATCATTGTGATTGTGATTATGAAAATTCAAAATTAAAGTATTAATTATATCCACCTCACATCTCTCTCTCCCTCTCTCTTCAACATGCATATTTTTTCTGACATATTGGAGAGAGGGAAGAGATATGAGGTGAATTTATTAATATGGAGTAGATATTTTTTAAATTTCATAATCAAAGCAACGTCGTTTTGACCAATTGTAAGCCATGGTAAAATTATGATAACGTTTAAGTTTGTGTACGTATTTTACATATTTCGAAGTTCGTTTTCCGGCCAAAATTTGTATATTTATACACCAATAACCCAATCTTTTTTATGCATTAAAATGTTAAATTTGTGTGCTAGGTGAATCCCAGTGTGTATGGAGACAGGCAGACACGGCTGTTCGTTTATTGGACAGTAAGTATCTCAACTCAATCATATAAACAGAATATACCAAATCAAGAATATTGAAATCATACAACATTTTATATGATCTATTTGCTAGATTCATGTTTGTTAATTAGGATATGAGCGACAAATCAACAGATACTATAATTCAAGAATTAATCTTGAAATCAGAAAATATCACATTACTGCAGTGTTGAAAATTTCATCACACTATTTTCTTCTATCATTAACTATATTGTTTGTTTATGACACAGTAACTATCTCAAGAAAAACAACAAGAAACATAAATTTTGCCATTACTAAATCAAGTATCTAGTTGAAATCAGACAAGAGGTACTAACTACTACATTGTAATAAAATTCATTACATGATTTTCCTCTGTTTTTTTCTTCTTTTTTCAGACTGATGCTAGCAAGGAAACAGGCTGCTTCGATCTAACCTGCCCCGGATTCGTGCAAACGAGCAACGAGATAGCCCTCGGTGCAGCAATACATCCCGTCTCAAACGCCAACGGCCTCCCATACCAAATAGTCGTCTTCATATACAAAGTCGGTTTCCTTCGTCTCTCATTTTGCCTCAGGCCTCATATTCTGTTACAACTTCAAATTTATTATCACCTCTCATTTATGTTACAATCTCAATTTTATTATCACCTCTCATTTTATGTTACAGTCTCAATTTTATTATCACTTCTTATTTTGCCTCGAGTCTCATATTATGTTACAATGTTTTAGGATCCATACACGGGAAACTGGTGGGTGCAGTACGGTGAACAGATCAACATCGGATACTGGCCTCCCGATCTGTTTACAAGGATTAGGGTTCATGCTGAGACTGTCCAATGGGGAGGTGAGGTACATAGCTCGAGAGTCGGGGTGACCCCACACACCGCCACTGCCATGGGGAGTGGGAAGTTTCCCGACTTCATACTGCAGACTTCGGGCTACGTGAAGAGGATGAGAGTTTTGGTAGGCAATGTTTTGAGGTTTCCAGAGTGGGTGTATGAGTATGCAGATGAGTATAGATGTTACGATGTTTATTACATCCATGATTATGTTTTTGATCCCGAGTTTTACTATGGAGGGCCTGGTCGATATTATGGCTGCCTTTGAAAAAATTTGAGAAATTTTGACAGATTTAGTATGATCACAAAAATTTGGTTGTTTTTTTGGTAAGTTTGTTGTGATTTGTGTGAAATTTAAAATCAAGAAAATTGGGATGATTGTGGCAATCAAGAATATGATTACTTTTTAATGCAGTTTTTACACTTGAAATTTTGTTGTGGATTAGAGTTGAAGTTGAATGAAGAATCATTGAGATCTTCACTAAGAATGAACAAGCATTATGACTACATATTTTGCACCAAAAACTATATTTGTTGTGATTCATTGAATGTAGCATTGATACCTTCACCAATTAAGCTTTTCTAATATGATACAATATTGCATTTCGTCGGTTATCAAATTCATATATAATATATGTTGAATAGCATAGTATAGACAATACAATAATATTACTTTCTAAATAAGGTAGCCAAATTTAGCAAAAAAACAAAATTTCAACTTAGGCACCAACTTTAAGAGTTTTTAGGGGCAGCCAAAATTTCTACCGGGCCCTCCATAGTAAAACTCGGGATCATAAACATAATCGTGGATGTAAAAAATATCATAGCATTGATACTCATCTGCATACTCATACACCCAATCCGGAAACTTCAACACATTGCCCATCAGCACTCTCATCCTCGTCACGAGGCCCGAGTTATGAAGCATGTAGTCGGGGAAATTCCCGCTTCCCATGGCAGTCGTGGTGTGTGGGGTCACCCCGACTCTCGAGCTGTGCACCTCACCGCCCCACTGGACAGTCTCGGCATGTATCCTAATCCTTGCAAATAGGTCGGGAGGCCAATACCCGATGTTGATCTGCTCCCCGTACTGCACCCACCAGTTGCCCGTGTATGGATCCTAAAACGTTGTAACAGAATATGAGACATGAGGCAAAATAAGCAGTGATAATAAAATTGTAACATAATATGAGATCTGAGGCAAAAATATGAGGTTAGATGGGAATGCAGACTTTGTAAATGAAGATGATTATTTGGTATGGGAGTCCGGTGGGATCGGAGATGGGATATATCGCTGCACCGAGGGCTATCTCGTGGCTCGTTTGCACGAATCCGGGGCAGCTTAGGTCGAAGCAGCCTGTTTTCTTGCCGGAATCAGTCTGAAATAGGAATGGAAAGAAAAAAGACAGTGAAATGAACCTTATTACAATGTAGTTAGTACTTTTATCTGATTTCAAGATTCTTGATTTAGTATTGACATTTTATTTTTTCATTTCTTGATATAATAGCTACTGTCTAATAAAGCAAACAGTCATATTTTTTGACAGAAGAAAACAGTGTAAATGAATCATATAAAGTGAAGTTGATTTTTAAGATTCTTGATTTAGTATAAAGGAGATTCTGAATCTTGAGATAGTTACTGTCTCAAGATTTCAAGATTCTTGATCTTGTCTCAGAATTTTTCCTTTTCTTGTCATCTTTTTTGCAGCTTCAATAAACCAAAAGTGTAAATGAACCTTTCAAAATGCAGCAATGTTGTATGAAACCAAGATTCTTGAATCTTGATTTAGTATAAGAAAAAATTTCTGTTTCTTATCAATTTTTCATGCAGTTTATGTTTGAGATACTTACTGTCCAATAAACATATAGCCTTGTCTCCCTGTCTCCATACTCTGTGGGATTTACCTATCACACAATTTTAACATAAAAAAATAAAAATTCTATGAGTTTTTTTTTCTTCTATTTTCTTGATTTCTTAGTGTGTATGTTTGTGTGTTTTCTTGCTACTTACTTGCCATCCTGCCTCCATGGCCTCAAAGTCGTTGTAAGGGCCGGTCTTGAGCGCCACTCTTGAAGTCGAGAACTCGTCGTCTCTCTCCACATTCGGGGTAAAAACTAGTATATCTCCTTTGCCTCCAATATAGGCATACCCTTCTGTATGCAGTATTGCCAACTGCATCTTCAATAATTAGATAAAAAAAATCTCAAACATAAAAAGGACTAATGTGGAAGGATGTTTTTACACTTACTGAGTAGTTATGTCGCAGCCATTGCAGCCCGTTGCTGTCGTTAGCCCGCCTTCTGTGATGAGAAAACACGGCCCTTTCCCTCTCGTAGTTGGGATGCTTCTTCGTCTTTGCCCTTCGGATGGGGATTGTTCCCTTCGGGCAGCTCCCGTTTTTGTGCCATATTTGTGTTGTCACAGTTTTGGGATTGCCTCTGCTCGTCTCGGCCTGCATTGGGTCGTCGTGGTGGCTCTGGCTCGGGCTCATCTGTGTGAAACTCACATAGTGTTAGAAACTAAAATTCCGTTTTATACATTAGTCTTGAATCTTGATTGAGTTTGAATTTTTTTTTTTTTTTACCTGGATTTTGTGATTTCTTAATGCAGGATGATCAAATGCTGGCTGCTTGTAGATATCTATGCAATCAATGATATCTCCATCTTCACTCTTTTATTTAACATATCATAAATTTGGAAGAAAAAAATTAGAAAAATTTGTCTTGTTTCTACAGAAAATAATGATGTAAATGAAGAGGAAATGAAGGGAATAGGCCTACCTGAATGCTCAAAATTGCATGTTTTTTGTGAAGGTTAGTTTTCCTGTCAAATTTGACAGACTCCTTTGTTGAAAGTGAGCCATTAACCACTACTCTGCTACATAAAACTATTGGTAAAGATAGTAAAATAATCAAACATTTGAGTCCCATTTTCTAAGTGGAAGTGTTTTTTCTTCTTGCTAAAAAGGTGGCTTCAAGATTCTTAAATCTTGTCTCTTTTCATAAAAGTGTAAGAACTAAGTAATTTTACTTTTTTGGTTTGGGACAAATATTTCCATAGTATTGTGCTTGAATACTGCAGTTTTTGCACATTTAAGTTAGGTGTTAGTGGAAAAAAGGTCATTTTTTTTGTGACTTACTTTCCAAATCATGTGTATGTCATTTGGAGTTTGAATTTTTAGGCAGAGAGATTGTATGAGGTTTGTTCTTACCACCCTCACAAGAGTTGTGTTTCCTTGTCTTCTACACAATTTCATTCACAATAGAATCCCTCTAAATACGCTAGTTTCGGGAATCCGATCCTCTGTCTCACTTCTTACGTATGTGATCCCTCAAAAATATTAGTATCATAAAACACGAAACTCAAATTCGGATCCGAAATTAAACATGAATAATAAACTATTATGAACAAAACTTGATTTTTCAAAAATTTGTGCTATGAATTCATTTCTTAATCTAGGACCAAAATACAAAAAAAAAAAATCATTAAAATTCATAATTTATTTTAAAATAAATTATGAAATCATAATTTTTGCAGAGATTTTAACTATAGACAAACCAAAATTCCTTTTGTCCATTCCAAATAGTATACTTCATCTCAAGCTTTCGTATTACTAAAAATTATGCATACAACAGCAAAACCATAAACAATAAGATGCAGCAAAAGTTATTAATATTACTACTCTAGATGGTAACTAATGAATATTAATTTGTTTGCATACAGATAAGTTTTGCAATAGAAGTAGGGTCGATAAATAGTTGGTGACCTCGTCACTAAACTGCGATGAATTCGAATCCTACAAAACACCATTTTCAATCGAGCTATTCGGAGCTCGACCACGAGCTTCCTTCTTGTGAGAATTGAGCATTCTTCATGCTCCAAGCGCTAAGACTTGAAACCTCGACACTCTTCGCGCCGTTGTTGAACACGTAAATGTGGGAATTTTCGGAGATTGCTAGCGTCGGATATGCTCTTGTCGTGATGCAGCTCTTCCCCTTCCCGCCAAAACTCTCTATTATCGAGTGATCGATCTGCACGAGCACAAATCACAATTCGAGTTACATGCATTTTTAATTAAGCGAGCACATTAACAAGTTCAGTACTCGTATACTGAAAATGAAACAAAATACGAGATTAAAACATAACCATTTCAAAATATTTACATACCAATGTTCTCAAGGAGATTTCCTCATTAGGATCGATATCGAGAAATGACCCGTAAACTGCGTCTTTGACCGGCGTCTTCAATGAAGATCTGATCAATGTATACATCAAACTTGTTATCCATAAACTTTTGGATTTCGATCGAGAATTGGATCAGAAAATTTGTTATACATACCGGCTTTGATCGCTGCACATGAGCACGATGTGCTTCCCGTGGCCCTTGAAAATCCGAAAGAAGACAACGGTCTGTTCTGTCAAATCCTTCGAAGCCAAGACTAAGAGACCGAACGGCCCTAAGACTCCGTTCACGGATGCGTTGTTTTGGGTGCAGATGAGCTTTGGGTCGAGCAATCCCTCGTCGATTAGCTCGACCCCATCTAAACTTGAAATGCGAAATGAAACTTCAACATCAGCCTATAGCAAAGATGAAGCGACATTAGCTAGCTAACAATCACAAATTTAATTATGTAAACACATATAGCAATATGTCTATTTGTACGATATGAAAATGAAATACGAGATTGAAATAAAAAAATTATACCTGTGAGGCTGTGATTCCTTCAATTTCTATCAAGGCCCCACTCTCAATCTCTTTATTGTTTAACACAACTTTTCCATTACGAAGTTGTTCAACTTCTTCAATAGGCCATTGTATCAATTGTGTATGATCTTCATGAAGCAAAACACTTCTAGGCAACGCTTGTAAGCCCGACCACCCCCTCGCGACGCTATTGACCTCGTTATCGCTCTCGAGCACCCACGACCACAGGATCCTCCGTTTCTTGGCCTCGTCGTAGAACGACTTCGACGCATAGAAATTTCCGTAATCGTACCTCAATTGGACCCGATCATCCATGAAATCGGCCCCGACGACACTGAATTCATCCGTCAAGGGATCATAAGTACCCAAGACGTAGTCATCGTTCGTGCCACTCAGGCTCACCTTTAGGACGTGCAACACGTTCGCACCATTGTCCGACGTGTCCAATCCACCACCGCCGCTAGCACTAACGGGGTAAAAATCGGGACACTCCCACATTCCCGTCCTATTCGACATATGCAAGGGAGAATCGGCCCTGCTCCAGCTAACAAAGTCGTTACTCCTATATAAAATCCCGGCTCCATCACTGCCAATCTGGCTCCCAATTATGACACACCAAGTCCCATCCGCCTTTTGCCAGGCGGTGGTGGGGTCCCTAAAGGACCTCGGATCAATGTCCGAGGGCGGTCTTATCAAAGCATTATCCCAAGATTTCACCCACTCCCTCAGATAGGGATCTGAGGTGTCCCTCGGGATTGCGATATTCTGCACCTCCTCGTTATCGGTGCTAATACTCGTGTAGAAAATGACGGGCGTGTTGTTGCTAGGGAGAATTGTGACGGACCCCGACCAGCAGCCTCGTAGGTCGTACGGTTCCGACGGGTCGAGCGCGTGGTTGATGTGGGTCCAGTCGACGAGGTTGTGAGACACTGAGTGGGCCCACGAGAGGTTACCGTTACCCCATGTGGGACCATATGGATTATATTGATAGAAGAAATGGTACACTCCATTGTAGTACATTGGTCCTGTCACATTATTCATCACAATTAATATTGTCATTGACCAATAAAATATGAGATGAAATAAATAAATATGATAGCAATTGGACCTCACTTTTAACTGACAAAACTATGTGTGACATTTCAGTTTGGATTAAATATAGCTTTGTGCAAAATTTTCTTTTCTACTCATAAAAGTTCATAACGAGATTATTTTCCCATCGTTTTCACACTATTTATTATTTTATTTTCACGAGATTATTTTTCCCATTATTTTCACACTATTATTTTCTACTCATTGAATGTATTTTAACTCTTATTTTCAGTTTGGAGTATAATCATATTTAATTCTAAAAGAAAAAACTCTCATTACCACTTAAATACTCAACAGAATTGACTGGAAATAGATATGTTATCATCTCATTTTCAATCCCAAAAATATCGAAATAGGCCACTTTCTTACTGTGTGTGTGTGAGAGAGAGAGAGAGAGAGAGAGAATTTACCATTTGGATCTTTAAAGAATCATCATTTGCACCAACAAAAATGCCCAATGAAAAAGCAAGAAACAAAAAATTATCAGGAAAATTTAGCAAATACTAAAATATAGTGAATCATAACATAATCTGCAAAAAAAAGAAAAAAAACACACACACAGAGAGAGAGAGAGAGAGAGAGAGAGAGAGAGAGAGAGAGAGAGAGAGAAATATTACCATTCATCCAATTTTTGGGAGGTTGAAAATGGAATCCAGTTCTGTATGGCTGCTTCTCTTTCGCCTCATATTCTTCAATTATATCTTTTTCAAAATATCCAGTTTTGATAGCATAACCTATCAAAATAGCTTGCAATAACACTACCACTATCATATATTTCTCCATTTTCATACCCAGAAATGGAGCTCAAATATTTCAATTAAGATATATAGTAAGTCAATGAAACAGAGATAATACTGATTTTTGCTCGCTTTATATTGTTTCTGTACATGAATTAGATTAATTTATTGCAACTTGCACTAATAGATGTAGTTTGATGTAAACATAATCATTATTTAATTAGATAGCATTTAGTATCAAAGTTGAATCCTCAACAGCAAAGATATTTGTTTAAATAATACGTACACGCAAATTTCATGATGTAAAAATATTTTATAGTACTTCACAGTTTCTTGTCTCGTGCAATTACGGCTATTTGAATTTTTTAAAATTTAAATCTGTAACTTTATTTTTAAGTCATGATAAAATTACTTTAAAAAGACTAAGAAAATTTGTTTATTACTTGCTCGCTTTTCCGAGTCTTAGTTTTATAGTATTAATTTGGATCTTGTAACAACTTTCTCGACAGCTCACTAGCTATTTGGTTATACATATTTTTATCGAGAGGCACTAGTATATTCGTTGTAATAATGGATATTTATATATTACATTGGATTATTATTAGGAAGAAAAAAGAGCTCAAAGATGGGAATACATATGAGGTTAATTTAATGTGCCAAATAATTAATATTATTTGTTACATTGCATTACGAGTCTACGGCGAACTAATTATATAGGTTATTAATTAATAAAAGGTGCTACACAAAAATTTGAATGAGAGAGAATTACATATAAAAAATGTGTGACAAATTTAAGAAAACGACTTATAATATCAATAGAATCGTTGATCAAATTCCATTAATTTAATTTGCAGGAATAGGTTTTTGCAATAGATATAGGCTGGGTCGACCCTAATTGATAGAGATCGTCACCGAACAACGATGAACTTGAGTCCTATACAAACACTATCATCGATGTCGAGCTACTCGGAGCTCGGCCACGAGCTTCCTTCTTGTGAGAATTGAGCATTCTTCATGCTCCAAGCACTAAGACTCGAAACTACAACATTCTTGGCGCCGTTGTTGAACACATAAATGTGGGATTTCTCGGTGATGGCTAATGTTGGGTATGCTCTTGCGGTGATGCAACTCTTCCCCTTCCCGCCAAAACTCTCTATAATCGAGTGATCGATCTGCATGAGCATAAATCACAATTTTGACCTATTGTTCATGTATAGAAGTAAAACGAGATAAGAGATTGAAATAGAACTATTCAAGATTTTCACATACCAATGTTCTCAATGGGATTTCCTCGTTCGGATCGATATCGAGAAACGATCCGAAAATCTTGGTATTCATGAACTCGTTAATGGGATTCACTATTGGTTTTAGTGAAGACCTTATAAATGTGGACATACATATCAAACTTTATTCAAAAACTTTCGATTTTTCGAGAATTAAAATGAAAAAAATGGTACACCTACCTGCTTTGGTCACTACACATGACCACGACGTGCCTCTCACGGCCCATGAAAATTCGAAAGAACACGACAGTTTGTTCTCTCAAGTCCTCCGAGGCCAAGACTAAGAGACCGAATGGCCCTAAAACTCCCTTTACAGATGCGTTGTTTTGTGTGCAAATGAGCTGGGGATCGAGCAATCCTTCATCGATTAGCTCGGCCTCGCCTAGATTTGAAACGCGAAATGAGACTTCAACATCAGCCTATAAGGCAAAGATAAAGCAAAATCATAGCATATATGACTAGAATTAAGTAGCAATAACATATTATATTGTGTGCATATAGTAACATGTCTACCATTATAATACGAAATACGAGATTGAAATCGAAACATTATAATACCTGTGAAGATGTGATTCCCACAATTTCTAGCATGCCCCCACTCTCAATCTCTTTATTCTCTAACATAACTTTTCCGTAACGAAGTTGTTCAACTTCTTCAATAGGCCATTGAATCAATTGTGTATGATCCTCATGAAGCAAAACAGTTCTTGGCAATGCTTGTAAACCAAACCACCCCCTCTCGAGGCTATCGGCTTCGCCATCGCTCTCGAGCACCCACGCCCACACCACCCTCCGTTTCTTGGCCGTGTCGTAGAATGTTTTGCCCCCAAAGAAATTCCCATAATCGTACCTCAATTGGACACGATCATCCATAAAATCACCCCCAATAATATTGAATTTATCCGTCACGGGATCATAAGTTCCCATGACATAGTCATCCCGACCACTAAAGCTCACCTTCAGGATGTGCCACACATCCACACCATTGACCGATGTGTCCAATCCATCGCCACCACTAGCACTAACAGGGTAAAAATCAATACACTCCCACATTCTCGTCTTATTCGACATATGGAAAAGGCTATCAACCCTACTCCAACTAATAAAGTCGCGACTTTGATACAAAATTGCGGCCCCATGGCCGCCAATCTGGCTGCCAATTAGGACGCGCCACGTGTCATCTGCATTTTGCCAAGCGGTTGTGGGGTCCCTAAAGCACCCTGGATCAATACCCGTGGGCGGTCTCTGCGGTCCTATCAAAGGATTATGCGGAGACTTTACCCACTCCCTTAAAAAGGGATCAGAGTTGTCTCTCGGCATTGCAATATTTTGCACCTCCTCGCCCCCGTCGCTATTACCCGTGTAGAAAATGACGGGCGTGTTGTTGCCCGGGAGAATCGTGACCGAGCCGGACCAGCAGCCACCCGCATCATATGGCTCGGCCGGAGTGAGGGCGTGCTCGACGTGGGTCCAGTCGATGAGGTTGTAAGAAACTGAATGAGCCCATGTAATGTTGCCCCACCCTGCACCATATGGATTGTATTGATAGAAGAAATGGTACACTCCATTGTAGTACATTGGCCCTGTCACATTATTCATTGCCATTAATTATCACTCCAAATTGACTAGTAAAATATGAGAATATTCAAATAAATATGATTATTGTTTTCTAACAACTAAAATTCACACAACAGATTCACAAACACATACACACACTTTTAGTACAAATATAACTTGTGCAAAATTTCAATAATGAAAATTTTATTATATTTCAACTTTCATTGAGTGAATCCCACTTAAATAATTAATCAACTTAACATACTAAAAATAGATATAACAAAGAATAATCTCATTGCATTTTCAGCTCTAAAATGACGAAAATTCTTGATTTTAGTGTTGTCCATTCGGTCGGTACTGGTTAATCAGAACCGAAAATACAAGAATTTGAAGAATCGAATACCGAAAAACCGATATTTAGTTACCCGGAATCGATTCGATTCCGGGTTTTCGAACCGTTTAGACACCCCAACTCCTCACACACAGAGAGAGAGAGAGAGAGAGAGAGAGAGAGAGAGATTACCATTTGGATCTTTTTCACAGGCAAAGAATCATCATTTCCAGCGACAAATTATATGCCCAATGAAAAAGGAAAAAGGAGAAAAGAAAACAATCAGAAAATTAATTTTAGCAAATAAAAAATAGTGAATCATGCAATAGCACAATCATAAGCAATAAAAATATACCATTCATCCAGTTTTTGGGAGGTTGAAAATGAAATCCAGTTCTGTATTGCTGCTTCTCTTTCGCCTCATATTCTTCAATAATATCTTTATTTTTTCCAAAATATCCAGTTTGGATAGCATAACCTATCAATATAGCTTGCAAAACCACTATCCATATCACATATTTCTCCATTTTTTCACCCAGAAATTAATTTAGCTCAAAATATTTCAAGATAGCAAGTCAATGAGACTGATTATACTAATATAATGCTTGCTTGTATTGTCTATATGATAGTAATATTTTTTTGAATTTCTTTCCCTTTTAATGCAACTTGCACTATTAGACGTGGTTTGATGTATGCATAATCATTATTTATGTTAGAATTTAGTATCAAAGTCTAATCTTGAAATAGCAAATATACTTGTTTAGACAACACGTACACACAAATATAGAAGTGTAGAATATTTTATAATACTGCATTGTTTCTTGTCTCATGCATTTATAGCGAATATATTTTTATAAGTGAAATATCCTAAAATTTTATCTTTTAGTCATGAGAAAATTACTTTAAAATGACTTAGAGTATAACTTTCTCGCTCAAGTCTTAATTTTATATTAATTTGGATCTTTATTAGTACAAATTTTTCGACACTTCAATTATTAATTTATTATACATATTTTTGTTCAGAGGCACTATATTATCTTCTAATGAAGGATGACTGGATGAGGTTGTTACAACCACCATCACATATTAGATAGGAATTATTATGAGGAAAATAAAAAGATCTCTAAAGAGGATGATTTCTAAGCTAATACTATAAGGTTATTTAATGTGTCAAAAAATAATATTGGTGCATGTATGAACTAATTATATATATGTAGGGGTTTTTTACTTCTTTTTTTTCACAAGATCGCACTAGTTATTAACCGTTCTCGAAAAAATGAGTTGGCTTCATGACCTATGAGTTCGCTCTGAAGATTTCGTTATTTCACATATGTTTGGGATGAACCTCCGTTGTGTGTGGAGCAACGGGTGTCTTTATTCCATACTATTTATTCTTAATAACTTAGATATATATAGTTTTCACTCCATTTTTTTTAACTAACACAATGATGTGAGGAAATATAAACTAGTTACCCATCACTTATTATAAATCAATATACATATAATAATTTACTAGAAGAAACTCCACGTACAGAAGGAAGACAAAATTAATATCTAAATAGCCCTAATATTTTCAGTAGATTTCTAATTAAAAAAGTGGTCTAGGCTGATGGGAGGCCCAAAATGTGATATTTTTAAGCTACAGATTTTTACCATTACATATAACAATTGGGCTTATTTGGTATACGAATTAAACATTTGAGGTCCAAATCAATTTTTGGGGCCCACACAGGTTAATCTGTTGGGTCGGGTTTTTTTTTTCTTTAATTTTTTTATTCCACATGTTTGATGTTGGGTTTAAGAAACATCAAACATGTGGAATAAAAAAATTAAAGAAAAAATCGGTTAAATAAATGGAAAATCAATTACAAAAGATGTAAATGATGAAGCCATGGTGTGTCAGTTCATGTAAATTGTAAGTAGTATACTATATTACATTTTAGTGATTGTATATGAAAATGCAACAATATACGACAATAATCAAAATTTTCTCCCATCCTATTATAACTTGATAAATGCATGTACATATATTCATGCATACATATTATTGAGATTTCGTAAAAGTCATCCACATTTTAAAATTTGTTAACCAAACACAATTGTAATAGTAATAAAAATATACACATGATTTTATTCGTAAAAGTATATAGTATAAAGAAAATACCATTTTATACATAAAAAACATAATCGTAAACTTAAAAAATAATCATGATTTTATGCATAACATACACACATCCCATTTTAAAAGAATCAATATTAACATTCATCAATCAAAATATTAGTTATATAGTTTTAGAATGAAAATTTCAGTAAAAGCTTTCATTTCCTGATTAAAAAAAGTTTTAGAATTATATTCCATTGTTTTCTAATACGAAGTATATAAAGAAGAATGATATGTTAAGGATCATCTGTGAGTATAACTCGTGAGCACCAATAACTTTTATGTTAAATTAACATCATTTTTTTCTTCCTTTTTAGACATTATTCATTTTTTTAATACCTTAAAAATAATTATCGGCATCATTAATCCGACTCATTATAGTAAAACTTAATGCTTGAATTGTAATTTTTCCATTTTATTTGTAGTAATTAACTTGTTTGTGTTGTCGGTAGATTATTGCATGAGAGGGATTGTAGATTATACCCATAAGATAGTTGTCATTTAACGTGTGCAGATGTAGCCAATTTTATTCTCTTTTGACTTTAGAGAAATTGGGATGAATCACGGTATTACATTATAGACGTACGTAGCAAAATTTAATTGAAGTCTAAAATTTGAAAAATTCGATTATTTATTGGTGGACTGGTATGAGTCGGTATGACTATGACCTATTAACAAAAGGTTGAGAATTTGATTTCCATCAAACGTAGTGAAAACGCAGATAATTTCCAAACTTAATTAATACGAATAGAATATCATTAAATGTCCCATTTACGACTTATGAATACATGTACTCAAATTAGCCCATGATATCTAAATACGTGCACTGTGACGAAAGATTCATACAATAAAATCTCATTTTTATATTATAATGATTGAGATCGTATAACTGTATAAAACCGACTTTCAACTTAATCATAAAATTAGATTTGAAAATATGGTTATTGGGATATAAATATTGAACTTTCATAAATTTCTCGTTTCGTATACCAATTTTAAAGTTTGCTTGTAAATTATTCGACTAGTGTTTTCTCTCCTAATTTTGCTACCAATCAGAATTTCGCCTTAAGTAATAATAACGCATAACGTGAGCATAACTAAAACACGTCGCACCAGCAACATCGTGTTATTAGCTATGACTGAAATGACGTCGTACTTTGTAATCAGACGTTTGTTATAATAAGCCAAAATTCTGATCGGTGCCAAAATTATAAAAGATCAAGCAGATTTTAAAGTTGATTGTAAAACGAAAATTTGATAAAAATTTAGTAATTTTGTAGGCCAATAATCCTCTTTTAAAATTTTACTATTTTATAATGATTGAGATTGTATAACTGCATATAAATAAATAAATTCCGACTTTCAACTTAATCATAAAATCAGGTTTGAAAATGTGAACATGGCAGGATATAATGTGAACAAGATGCCCACCCCTTAAAATAAAATAAAATAAATTAAAAATTAAAAATTAAAAAAACAGAACATGCTTATAACTACGTGTCGCACTGTGAGAGAAGCAGCTGTGGAAGATTCTCGCGCATCGAGATATTTTCAAAACCAAAGTTTACCTGCAAAGAAACGTTCGGCTTTGACTCGTGTTCCGTGCGGTTCCCCACTACGTGGCAGCATCTGATTCGCCAACTGCATGGAATCAGAGCCCATTAACTGTACCAACGGTCAGAACAGCTGGCCACTTGTCTTTTCTTACTTTATCACTAATCACTAAATCAACCCGTAATTTACTCGTTAAATCAAAGCTTAAGCGCCGGAATAATGATAATTAACTGCGAATTAATCTGTTTGATACGGCGTCGTATCACCCCAGCTGTCTCTCCTCCACTCGCCAGTCTGTACTTCGCGGGCAGCTGCCCGTACAACCTAGCGCCTGCCCGAGCTGCCCGAATCCCTCACCTCTGCTTCCTCCGCCTATATATAAGCTTAGCACGCGCATTCTCTCTCCCTCAGCTCAGCCGTCTACTTTCTCTCTCTACAACTGCAATTCAATTCCCTCTCTCTCGCTCGAAATTCACCGCTAATTTCGCGATTCAAGCGCATTTCGGCAGCAATGGCGGTGTCTAAGAGCGGATCTATCATGTTCGCGGCGGCGATTGTGGCTCTGGTAGGAGCCGCGGTGGCGCAGGAGGCGCCGGCGCCAGCTCCGGCTTCCTCCGCCGGAGTGGCGGCGCCGTCGTTCGCGGTCGGCTGCGTGCTCGCCGTGGCGTCGTTGGTGTTCGGATCTGCGCTCAGGATCTGAAGATTTTAGCGGAGTTTGGCTACTCTGCATACTTATTAGTGAGTCGTGTTTATAGCGCGACTGTGGTTTAGGGATTTCTATTGAGTGTTTGTGCAGATCTGGTTCGATTTGTGATTGAGTTTGAGTTTTAGGCGATTTGTGTTCGATTATACATTATTTATTTACTTCTTTGTACGTATTTTGCATTTATATTATGGTATTTTGATTTTTTAAATACTATTTGTTTGTGATTTATGCTTTACTATTACATTTGATTTAGTTTACTTCTGATTGGAAATTCAGTTTACTAAACCTATTTCGTAGTTGAAACTGCAGTTCGCTTATCAGAACTGCAAGCTTCCATAATATTATACGCCATTTTTTTTATTTTTGCATGGAATTTATAATTATTTATTTAATAATTATAATTCTTTTAATTTTAAGGTTCCCTTTATGTAGTTCTAACGACATACATCTAAAATATAAATTCGGACTCACATTTTGTATTTCTCGTGTTTGGCTAATTGTCATTACGGATTCGTCGAATTTTATATGTCAACGTTATTTTCTGCTGAAAATTTGATTTTAGCTATTTTTAATAAATGAAATAAAATTTTAATCAATACGGATTTCTACAATATTATGTGGTATAGCAAATTATATCATAAGCTAATAAAGTTTATATAAACTAGTAATGTAAAAAAAACTGGCCAAAAGCGCTTTAATCTATCTGGAAAATGGTAAAATTAAGAGAGAGAGAGAGAGAGAGAGAATGGGGATTGGGTGATGCTTTTTTTAGTGTTTCTACTTTGGCTGACCTAAAAGAAAAGTTAAAGCAACTCAAAATTCCCAACTAAACATCCTTTTTAGTTTCTTCTACTGAAATACTCTACTTTCACCAGCTCTAATTTTCAGTCATTTTTTTTTCTTTCTGATACTTTATTTTCGCCGTACTTTTTTTGGTAATAATTTTATATTCGGTTGTTGCTTTGTGCCTCTTTTCCTAATAATATCAAACTTCTAACATATCACGAATTGTTTCATTTTTTCCAAAATAGACTAAATTAACGTGCTTGTCCATAAAATGAATTTAAAAAGTTGGGTTCTATCATATCTTTGAATTTAGTACTATAATATATCATCAGCCGCATTAATTACTGCTTTTATCTTTGGTGGGATGTATCGATCATGAATTTATTACTATAACTTAGAAGTCTTTCTTTGCTTGATTAGGTTTAAAGCTAACAGCATTTGCCTTTTAGGTACCAAAAGTAGGAAATATTAAAGTAGCACAAAAAAATCCCCATTTAAAGAAACGAAAAGCTAATTTGTTTAATGTCGTTTTGTAATTAAATTGGTTGGTTCATCTTCTTTTTTGTGCTACTTTAATATTTGATCGTGTTTTCTCCAAGAACTCATTGGAATACACTATTTGTTTGTTCACATAATTTAGAATTTTAAATCAAAGACCAATGTTTTATCAATAATTATGGTGCACGTTTTGATTTATTATATGCTTGGATCAATTAGAGTACCCAAACATCGCACATGACTATGATTTTTTTGAAAGATAAAAAAATACTAATATACCATTCAACACTATTTGACTGCTTAATTTTCTCGAAGTACATGAGTCGACGAATTATGTGAAATAATTTCACAATCACATTTGTCAACTTCCATTAATTTTTTTCACTAATCTTCTTTGTTCAAAATTAATTTAATTTACATACAGTGCCCAAGCCTTTAGCTTTTCCCTAACATTCCTTCTACTCGGAGTCTGAATCAACCATGTTTCCCATAGCTCTCAAACCCCTTGGTCTCTGAAAAATAGAAATAAACTATTAATTCATAACATAATTCAAGGAAAAATAAAACATAACAAATCTTATTAATTACATCAAAAAAGGGAGAAAATGGAATACCTTCTTGGAGACCTTCTTCTCGCGGACCTCGTAGCGTTCGAGGGTCAAATCGCAGAGCCATGCGCCAGGACTCACAAGCTGTAGATTGCAAAAAAGAAAAAAGAAATAAAAAACGTTTACTTATTTTAATATAATTGAATGATAGTTGGCATCGGAAAATTAAAACCACAAACCCTTAATTCAATGAGCTGTATATATAAATTGTAATTTCTTTTCTTCACGTGAAACAAACAAGAAATAAGACAAAAAAGCCCCCACCTCCACCACTCAAAAAAATTAGGCTCGGGATGGGGCAAGTTGTCATGTTCCTATCAAAATACACTATTTTATTTTTGTAAAAGAAGTTACTTTTTCTAATAAACATATCTATTCATCTTAGAATTAAATCCCTCTAAAAATCTCTATTTTACTTCATTTTTTAAAAGAATAGAATTGTGAATTCTGTTCAAAATTATATTAAGTGATAGAATAGCTAAAATAAAACATAAAATCGAATTAAATATTCAAAGAACAGAATTGTGAATTCGGTTCAAAATTATTCAATCCAACAAAATAAATGATCGATTAATTTACGAAACCGTTACACTCAAAATAAATGGAGTAAATACTTCTCGGTAAAGCATGTGATCTAAATATGCTTTTATTCAATACTCTAGGCACAGGTTAAATGGTGACAATTAAAAACAAGACCAGCATGAGAAAATGGGAGTAAAAGCCAAAATAACAGCTTTGATACTTTTTCTCTCTTCCCCACTTTCTCGGTTGAGAAGTTTTGTCAAATATTAAATCAATAAAACAATTTGTAATGGGAGAAGATGACAGTCATTTTATCCACATCGAAGCGACACGTGCAAGCCACGTTTATGAATGCCATAGCCCCCACATGGCTGTCACTACCTAGCATTTACTAACCTTCTATAAAAAGTGTGACATTTGGTATTTACCTATTTCTTTTTGTTACATTGTCTCAAATACTATTACACTACCATTAGCCTAAATATTATGTAGGCCTTACAAATAATTACAACTTTGAATTTCTACACTTGCATATTTATTTTTTCGTCTCACTCCATTATTGAAATAGAGCGTTGAATCTTAAATGAACTCGGCCACAAATCATTTTCTCAGCCATTACACTAAATGTCAAAATTTAGAAGTAAAACATAATAAATACTAAACCATAGCCAGATTTTCGCATCCGATATATAACCATTCACCATAATTACTCATCAAAATCACATTATTTCTTTTAAGGTATTAATCGAATTCAAATTTAAATTCAAATTCAAATTATATATGTATACATATAGAATAAGAATAAAGAATGTGCACAATTTGCAAAGAGTCATTCCTTACTTTGACTCGATCAAAAATGAATTTCAAGTGCAGAAAGCAAAATCAAAAAAGAAGCAACCACATAATTTCCTACCAAACGCAAAGATATCCATCATTCACTCATTGCAATACCTAATTAATCACCTCCTAATTTACCAAATCGAAATTTAACTTTTCAATAAATTAGGCAAGAATAATAATTGAGGGGCAAAAAAAACTCACATTGAGTGTGCGCTGAATCAACTTAGCTCGCTTCTTGGGCCGTTGAGGAAGCTTGGACCCTTTAATGGCCATGAAATCCTCCTCCTTCTCCTTGTTCGTCAAGGCGATCACAAACTTCGGCCACACCACGGCGGCGGCGGCCTCGCTGTTTTTGGCATCGTGGGCATTCTCCGATGACCCAGAACCGCCGCCGCCGCCGTGGTGGTGGTGGTTTTCATGATTGTGATTGCTATTATTGGCCTTGCTATTATGGTGGTGGCTATTAGCATTATTGCTAGTAGATGTGCCTTTTCTTTCACCTCTATCTGGAGAGGCCAAGCCCCTCACCCCATTGCTATTATTCCCTCTCATGCCAATTTCTCTCTCTGAATTTCTAGCAAACGAAAACACATACGCATCAAACACCATTTTCACTAAAAAATTGACAGCACAAACAAGAAAAAGTTACACTAGTAAAAAAAGGGACTTTTTTTTTTATTCAGGAGGGGAGGGAAATTACTTGGATACCCTTGGGCGATTGGTGATGCGTAGAAAATGGGGGAGTTGTTGAGGGAGGATGTGTGTGGTGCTGGTTTTGAGTCAGCTTTTATATTTGAGAGAATAAAAAGGGGTCAAGATATTATGTGAGGACTGTGTGTGCGTTGGCCAAACATGTGCAGGTATAGATGAGAAATTTGGGGGAAAAAAGGGGGATATAAATTGAGAAACTTAGTGTAAGGTGGTTTTGTGGGATGAATTTGGGTCATTGATTGGAATTTATATGATTCATTAACGCAATAACGCGACTCAATCGAAACAGGATTACGTGTCCTAATCTCAGAATATATGGATGTAACAATAAAAACTAAAAAGGCAAAAATAATTCCATTGGAAAAGAAAGACAAATAGGTGGCCCACATTTCAAAGTCCCCAAAAAAGATTATCGCACATTAAATGGGAAAAGAAAAGGGGAGGTGTTCGTTCAAGCTTCAACGGTGATGGGAATTGTGGAACCACTATCACCAGAAAAGAATTAAAACTAATGTATGTAAATCATTTACTAGCAAATAATCATGATAAATGCTATGATGATGATGCCACCACCAGCAAATTAGTAGATCAAAAGGAAGAGGGCCAACTTTTTGTTATAACAAATTCTTGAATTTTTTAAAACATGAAAGCTGTATTCTTAACTTCACCTGAAGATCATCACCATCTTCTGAAGAAGAAGAAGCATGCAGCTTTGTCTAGGAAATAAAGCCTCATCAAGCAAACTTCACACATATAAAATTCTTCTGCTAAGGAATTAATTAAGATCAATTCAAGCCTTATTAATTAACCATTTTCCTTTAATTCAAATAAAAAAGCTTGAACATGAACATCCCCAATTGCACTTCCTCAATGGAGAAAAAGGGAGAAAACAAAGTCTCAGCAAGCAAACTTCACATATATAAATTTCTCTGATCAATGAAATCAATCAAGATCAATTCAAGCCTTATTAACTAAACATTTTCCTTTAATTCAAAAATAAAAGCTTGAACATGAACATCCCCCAATTTCACTTCCTCAATGGAGAAAAAGGAAGAGAGCAACAATAAAGCAAATAACCCCACGTGAGTAGCACGTGACACCCAAAAATCGCAATCCAAGACAAATTCTCCACAAAAACAAAACATTTAAAAACTGAAAACAAAAAATGGAGTGAGTTCGTTACCTGAGAATTCGATGAGCCGGCGGGGCGGGGCGGTGGCGGAGGTTCAGATAGCCACTGGCGATGGTGGTGGTGGGAGGATTTGGGATCGGATTCTTGCTAGTGTTGTTGGTATGGTTATTATTGAGAAGATCCGACCTAACTACCCGCCGGTCCACGCGGACCGGTGGCCGCTGAGCCCGATGCGAACCGGCCGGGTCAGTGTTAGTCGCGCCCGCGCCCTTAACGTGGACCTTCATACAGCGTAACCTTTTCCGGTTCCCCCACTGCAGCACGAAGTCGGACGACGTCGTTGCGGCTGACCTGGACACTGATCTGTATAGCAACCCCTCTTTATTGGTCGCGTGGGGATTCTTCCTCTCCATCTCGCTGCTCCGTGCGCCGCTGCACCTTCGCGAAAACAAGCTCTGTGATGTTAATTAACGGCTGTTAAAGTTAAACTGAGCTCTGATTGAAATTTTGGAGCTCCGTCACCGTGGAAACGGAGGAGCGGAAACGAAACTACTCGGAATTAAGGAATTTTAGCCAATTGCGAGAGAGAGAGAGAGAGAGAGAGAGAGAGAGAGAGATTCCAGAATTAAGAAAAACGACGGAGAAGGAATGGCTCATTATCTAAATTTTTCTACGATTTTGGGGGAAAAGAGAGAGAAACTGAGAAACCAATTTTTTTTGAAATAATTTAACGAAGAGGATGGGATCGATTTCATCATTATTCACGACGATAAAAAAAAAAGTGTGAATGTGGCAACAGGTAGGCTCTGGTTTTGGATTTTGAGCTGAATAGCTGAGAGAATTGACAAGTATTCTTCACATCTGAAGCTGAAAGGTTTCCACAGACGCAGGAAATCTTACTTCGAAATTTCAAAAACAAAATGGATTCGATGTTTTCAGAATTATTCACTGACGCAAAGCACGTGAACGAGGTGAAGAGAGGCGATTACAAAGAAAAGAAGGCAAAAGAATTGCGGAATATGACGAGAAACTTTTGTCGCGAAAATCCTGGTGAGAGATTGAAACTGAAAATTGTGAGAACAGAAATTTTATGAAACCAATATTTGCGTTACCTGCAAACTTGAATTCTCTTCACTGCACTCTGTTCTTCCGCAGAAAATCGAGAATCTCCTTTCTTCGAGAAATATAATTAACCACTTAAGATAATCATCCGAATCTACAATCGCAACAAACTTCATCAGTCAGGAACAAAATTAACGCTCGTTTTCTGATCTCTACTCAAAGGAAGAATCAAATTACCATGCGAAATCTGGATTTCGAAGCCAAGCATTCATATTATCGAGGTGAACAGGAAACCATATTTGCTGAGAAAATGCGTCTAATTCACAGTAAATTCCGCTTGCAGAGTCTCCAAACGCCTCCCATGTACCGATTGACGGTGAAACAACAACAAATCACAGCTTCCAATTCGGATCTTCTGAGCCAGGAAACTGGTCATATATCTCCAGAACTACCTGTTCAACAAATATTCCAGATTAATTTTCGAAATAAACGGAAGAAAAACAACAGAAATGTAGAACACAAAATTATCAGAACCTCTGGAGTAAAAAAAAATCTTATTAGAAATCCAATCAGAGTGCAAAAACAATTCCACAATTCTCTTAACAAAATCGAGCTTCGACGCCTTCTCCTTCAACAGCTACAATAATGCACCTGCAATTCAGCAATCACGATTCAAACTTCAGCTCGGAAAAACTGAGAATTTCTATTTCTTACGAAACGAGAGGTTTAGATCGTTTCGTGTTATCCAATCCGCCACATTTCCACTCACCAGATGCTCACGGCAAATAATTTAGAGAGAGAGAAGCACTTTCAGCTTCTTCGTCTCCGCCTTGTGAAACGATGAATGAAAAAAGAAATGCGAAATTACTCTCTTTTTTTCTCTTCTTCAAACCACCATTTTTATACCTCCCAGTTTCTCACATTCAATCTGGGGCCGTTGAAAGATAATCGACGGTGTAGATGGCTTCTCATTTTGGCTGTGTGAGACGTCGTTTCTGTGTCCCACATAAGAGACCAGAATTCGATTAACGGCGTTAAGTGGCGTGACGGAATCTAATTTTCCGTTAGTTTTGCCGTTTGTATTTTGATATTCATTAACCTTTTCTCATGTCGACCGGTTTGCAGTGGCACTTAGCTTAATGCTAACCTAACTATGGTTAGTTAGTGTTTGCTGTGGTTAATTTAGCTTAATTCAATAATTCCTGTGTTTTTGCATTTTAAATAGGCTGGAAATATTCATAAACTGCTAGATTTGATATTTTTTTTTAAAATAAAAAATGAATCAGGGCTCGAGTCGTGTGGAAGATGGAGAAGTATTGATTTTTTTTTACGATTTTGAATTGCAAAATTAATTAAACAAAATCACGTCCTATATAATAATATGTACATAAATGCAGCATTATCTATGATATTTTTCTTACTTTTTTTTATAAAGCCATGTCTAGGTATTGCATTGAGTTCTCGACGAGTCAGATTCAACCAAATGTATTATTATAATTGTTCCGATTTATATTGAATTTTGAGGATCTTATCCAGATTTATTTCACAGCTACTTTAGTGGAGCATGAATCGTATACAGATACATTATATAAATAGCCAAAATAGGATATAATTTCTACGTACCGACCGTATAAAAACATATAAATTGGTGCGAAATCATTATGTTCGTGCAAGTGAAGTACTTGAAATGAAATTTAGTAACAGTATGATTCTTTTTATATTTTTCTTTAAAAATGATAGAAATTATCTTTTATTACAGCAGAATGATTATTAGTAGCCATTTTGTCTCACTATGTATATCATATAAAGTTTCATTATGTTTCACCATATAAGATGACAAATAAAAATTTGCAACTATGTCAAAATCATATGAAATTTACATAATCGATCCCGAATACAACAATTAGCAAATGATAGTCTCTATGATGATATCGAAAATTCCAAAACAACAAAATTCTACATAAACCACCCTCTGCCTGTGTGTTTGTAGTCAAAAGTCATGAATTTGAAATTTGAATTACACGATGCCACCAACAATTTAACAATTTATGCATTGGGATAGTGGCTGAGAAATTCTCCAATTTAAAAGAATGTGAATAAATAAAAACAACAAATAAACAAAGCATAATATTATATGAGAACTGTACCACATTTTTACAGAGACTACAACCAGTTTTAACAGTAAGGCTAAGTGATATGCTTCTAACCTGTACATGGAGGAAACTTTCTTTTTAGGTGATAATAACAAATTTTGCGTCGAGGGCCAAGAAATCGATGAATATATAGAGGAGAATTAACCTACGAAGTTTAGGGTTTCTCCCACGGCTATCAAGCGCTAAAGCCCCCGCGGAGAGAGCTCCAAGGATTAGAAGGGAAACTGGTGCAAGCTTGGGAGGATGCCTCGGCCATCTGCTCCACGTTCACGCCTGAATTGCAGATATTGGCGATGGAACGCATGTGTTTCATCCCGTATTGGGATAGAGATCCGCAGTGAGTCTCAAATTCTCGTACCTGTGTAGCAAGATGATGAACTCATCGTAAATGGAAAATTTCGGGATAAAGGTGAAGATTATGGTTTTCTTGCCAGAACAGAAACCTAGCTGAACACACTCGCTAATGTGGTTTCATATCGAGTGAGTAATCAAAGTAATACGGTGGTGATTGATGAAATATGTAAAAACGCGCAGGGGGAAAAGTTATGAAACGTTACCATGGATTTAAGGCAATCCCAGTCATCAACAAGAGGTTCTCTGGCAGGTCGAACGGTGTTAAGCACTTCGGGGCCCTTCTCAATTCCGAAAAGAAGTTTCCCAATGAGTTTAATACTGCTGTCTATGTGTGTTCGGTGAGCCATAGCTTCAGCAAGCTGCTGTTGGGATTCAGATTTCCTCGTCGAGCCTTGAGGAGCTCTACTGAACTGCCAAGAGTGATCGAAAACGCCTTGATCAACAAAAGTTTTGACCATTCAAATATTACAAGCGTATAGCATGGTATTATCTACAGCTTACTGTAACTCAATCAATCTGTCTTGAACATACAACCAGCATAAATAATCTCTGTTTATCTACCGTTAGATCAAGAATCACCTCTATTACACAACCATCATAATGTAACTGCATATGAGGGTTAAACCGCTGATTTCGTTACGTAGAAACAAGAGTCGGGTGCAACATACCTTATGCCAAAAATGTAGAAGATCGGCATCCCGCTGGTTAACAGCTTTAGAAGATGGCCACAGAGAGTTGTCGCTCAAGAAAGTAAAGTTATCATTTGCAGGATTTGTGCCCATATACAGGTAAAGACTATCCAAACTTTGTTTCAGGTCACCAAATTGCATTACATGGGAGCCATAATAAGAATTTCCAGCAGCAGTTCTCTTCTTCACCTGCACATCGTAATATTATAACAGCGAGATTGGTAAAAAACAATAAAACATCATTGGTGCCTGAATGCATCATCATCAATTCATAATAAACCAATATCTGGTACCAGGCGGGTAACGTATTAAGACACATTCTGCTTAGCTCCGACTCAAGGGTCATGCTTATACATACTGCTAGTTAAAAATAACACATGACTCAAAGTTCAAACAAATCTTACCAGCTGGTATTGTTGCCTTAAAGTCTCTGTGCGAAGATTGTGAGCGTCACTGTAAAGGATGGCATAAAACGAACAATAATTAACATAAATGTCAGACCTCTGACCACATGACCAGCATTTTGACATTGTTTCCTCATTGAAAGCCATTAGAACTTAAGGGTAGGAGGTTGCATAGTGAAACTTGTCTTTTGATTGAGTGAATTAACAAGCAAGCCCCTTTGCAAATGTGCAAGATCATTTGCTTAATTTAATTCAACTATCATGACTCGAGTTCGGGTAGTTGAAGTCAAGAGTAATAGCATACCTGTCCTCCATCCAGGCAACACTATACAGATCCCCTAAGCAGGTCTCATATTCAGGGGGAGGACTAGGAGTGTCACCCGGACAGTACGTCCCCCAGCTACTCTCCTCTGCATTTGCTGCAGTGGTTGCGTATATATTCAAGCCTTCAGGAAGAAGACCTTCAAATATACTTCCAGACTCGCATGCTTCAAGGTAAAATACCTAAAATGACAAAGATCATCAGGCTCGCATAAGTTTCAACATTATTTACTGATTGATTTTCTTAGTGATACAAGCAAATATTAGATGTACCAAGCTGCTATACGTCCCAGAAGCATGCTTCTTCTTTAAAACATTGATCAGATCATTCGCATAAAGGTAAGGACTGGTAGGCATCCCTGAATAGTGAAAACACATAATAATGTAAGACATAGTGTAGTACCGAGTACCGACAGAAATGAAAAAAAATACAGCCACAAAATAGAGACTCTTCAAGTCTACCTACCGACTGGAGATATTCAATACTTGAACAGTATATGTTATAAAATGGAAATAGATAGATGATGCAGAAAGGACATACTAACCAAGCACCCCAGGACCACCATGATCGGAGTAGTATATGAATATATGATCATTTGGACTGCTGTCCACAACTTTTCCGCTACCTCCTTTAACTGCAGTTTTGTTCCCAAGAAGAACAGCAAAAAAATTGTCGACAGTAACATCTTCTCCAATATAATCCTGTTTCATGGAAACTCAGCATGCAAAAATGCAATTTAATCCCAAGTAAAGCAGACCAAGGGCATTTCGGATGAACCTTTGGAACTCCATCGTAGACATCCTCACCAAGAGGACTGTTGATGATTACTCCAGGCCTTGGATTCTCTTTATTGTAAGCAATGTCATCATACATAAAAACAACGATATTTTCATCTTTGAGACCACCTCGTTTTAGGACTTGATACGCATGGCACACATCAGCCTATATTTTAGAACAGTAAGACCCTTATTAGTTTCAGAGACAGGACAAAAACCAAAGAAGAGAATTTCAATTTTGGTTCTTTTCTGTTAAGCAGAACAGCAAAAAATTCTCGTTATAGCAATTTTTATCCAAATTTGCCAACCACCAATTGATTTGGTCCTCGGCTCATATAAATGTTAATACTAATTACTAATTACTATTACTAGTTTATCACATTGACACCTTTTTAGAAAGAGTAGCTCCTTCAGTGTTTTACCAAATACAGAAAGAACACATGATTAATTTATATAAAATATAGTTTCTAACTTACCTTCATCCTTACACATACCCCAATACTGAAAGCATATGATTAATCAAGCCTCAAACATTTCAAAAAGAAAATAGTGCTAACACTCAACAACACCTAAAGATGCTTTGAGAAACTTCTACTCCAAGACAATTGTGAAAGCATCACAGATCAGCAATTAGACTTTAGTTGTTCAGTAGGGCCCACTTCTTGAACTTGTCAAATAGTTGGCATAATGCAAATCATTTCACCACATAAATCTTTTATGTAGGCTCCTAATTCATATAAAACTACAATAAACCAACCAAAAAAAATGTAGCTATATTATACAATATGTTACCTAACTTCCCAAAGACATCATTGTGCACTACTCGAGTAAGCAGCACGTCTCAAACCCAAAATACAACCAATCAAACACAAAGCGGAAACACACACACATGCGTATCAAAAAATCATAAGTAATATTCTAGGAGGAACATATATGCTGTGAATTGCGAACACAATAAAATAACATATAGTTAATTCCAGTAGTTAATCCAAACATATAGCATGTGCTTTGAAAATATACTGCGTTTCTTTTCCTTTTCGAGCATCATCATCAAAAGCCTACATCAGCATTGTATCTATAAGTTACGCGTATAAGATACTATGTCGAGGAAGAGAAAATAGATTAGCAAATTTCTCTACAATCACATCAATCAAAATAAGCAAACGAAGCTGAAAATTCAACATTACTAACAAATGGCTTCAAATTCAGAGCATCAATCAACTCGAAAGCAGCAGAAAAAGGCCTCCGGGAAATGAATTTCGTGCTCCAAAAGTAGTTTTAGATCATCACTTAGCAATCATCCATACTACCGTAGCTAAAACCAGAAAAAATCCACAGACACACTAGGTAATGGTGATCACCTGGTGGCGATAGATTTAGATTGGCAATGTGTCTATAAGTTATGCGATCATCTTACAAACTACATATACACCAAATATACGCGAATAAGATACTATGTCAACGAAGAGAAAAGCGAATTACCAAATTTCTCTAAAATTTCATCAATCAAATAAGCAAACAAAGCTGGAAAATCAACATCATTAACAAATGGCTTCAAATTCAAAGCATCAATGAACTCGAAAGCTGCAGAAATATGCCTCCGGCAGCTGAATCAGACTAATTAGCAATTTATCCACACTACCGTAGCTAAAACCAGAAAAATTCACCTACACACAGGCACTAGGTAATGGTGATCACCTGGTGGCGATAATTCCAGTAACCATTGGAGCCGGCCAATAGGATAGCCCATCTGGTACCTACGGAATCGGCATCGTCGCCGTCGAAGAAGCGGCGAGCTTCGGAAGGAAGCTTGATGAAATCGCCGCCGTCGGAAAGTTCATCGGAGACGGCGAGGATCGAATGTGTGAGGATGAAGAGTGCAACTGCGGCGTAGCGGATCATCATCTGCCGTTCCGGTGTGAAGCTTCTGAATAAATTTGCCGGATAATTGATTTTCGAATTTGGTAGATTTTTGGTGCGCTTATATACGTTAATGGAGAGAGAGAGTAGTTAATCTAATTTATTGTATGTAAAACTTTAAACAGTCGCCTTTTCTGCTTTTGCACGGAAAGTACAAAAAGTAAAAATCCTATCCAAATTATTAAAGCGTAAGAGATTGTGTAAATGATCAAAATCAGTCACATAGATTACATATTTCGAGAAAATTACATCAAGTAGCTTAATTTGAGTTTGGATAAATCTATACGGCGGATGACCATAAAATGGTTCAATAGAAGAAAAAACGATTCATTGAAATCTTTTGAATTGAAATAAAAATGAATTGAATGTTTTATCATAAAAATAGATTAATTATTAATAATAATTAATAATTTTAGTTTATATTTAACTTTGTAAATTCAAGAATATGATTTTAATCTAACTAACGTGCTAGCTTCCATTTATCTATACAAATTTATGAATATAATTTTTAATTTGACATTCAATTTAGGAAATAACAATTATTGAATATAAATTTAACTTAAAATTTAAAATAAACTAATTTTATCTAATATTTAACGCTTCATTAATGATTCCCTCATAAAAATACAGTATCATAATTCATAGTATATTATAAAAAAATATAACATCTTGATCGATGATTATTATTATTATTATTATTATTATTATTATTATTATTATTATTATTATTATTATTATTATTATTATTA